>VDFB02277393.1:0-24226 GCA_007258455.2 Sequoia sempervirens
TATCACTCAAACCTAAGGTAATTATAAACACATTGTGATGGCTAATAGGCTTCCTAAGGTCTATCACCATTTTGACAATGACTTCTCAAATGGTGATGCAATTTTCCCAATTTGTTCATTTGAACATCTCTCACATCCTTAACATCTAAATTTTGAGATCATGATTCACAATCTCCTTGATAATGTTATCAATAAATATTTTAGAGATTTATGATACACTAATTTTACTAATTTCAAGGATATTTAACATTTATTTATCCACATCTATTCCTAATTTATTATTTTAATTCCTTTTTCCCTCTAAATTTCTCGTATATTTCTCATTGCCACCTATCATAGTGCACACTGCACTCCTAAAGAATGATAATGAAAGATGATAGTAATAGAAATACCCACCATTTTTAACATACATTAGACATTAAATTAGCATGAATAAAATTAGCCACCACCCACAACCATTATGGATTAAGTGGAATTATATCACTCTCAATCTACAATATGCACAAATGATAAGTAGTGGTGGCTAATAATTTATCATCTATGCACTTCCCACATTAATAAGAAAATAACTTCCTTTGCATGGACAATCAACCTTACATTCTACTCATTCTCAAAAAGTCATTACATAATTGATCCATTATTGAGAAACATCTTTCCCATATATTATGTATATCTTATTCTAATACTAATAATTTATATATTATAGTTTTTAATGAAAACATCAAAACCAATATTATAAAGTTCTCATAATGGTTCCCTAGAATCTTAGGCATATTCTATAGAAATTTGTATCTGTAAATATAACTTATTATATTTATAAATTTTAATTATAGCTTCTAAACAATAATGTACTAAATTTAATATTTATTTGAAAACAATTTCTCATTAATTTTAAATAAAAGAAGGAACCATATTTATTCAACTTAACTAATTTAAATATTTAATAAATTTTATTTTTGATTTTATTAAAAAATAATACAATCATATAAGTAAAATATCAAAATATAATTTTAAAATTTACAATTAATTATAAAAAAATATTATTATAAGATAATTTAAAAAATATAATCTATTATGATTTTCATTGTGGGGAATTAATCTTATGGATGTTGTTGAACACTTGAAATATTGAGAGGGGTGAATTAGTATTCACTGAAATTCATTAACTTCATCAACTTAAACATGCATTCAAAGCATTTCATCAAACTTGCAGAAATGGAAAGGAACAATTAAAGCATGCATCACATCAATAAACACAAGAACACCAAATTTACGTGGAAAACCCTTGAAAGAGAAAAACCACAGTGAGGATTAGCTCACTTGATATATTATAATCAATTACAATGGATTGCAAAATGGAGGAATCACTGTCTAGAAAGAAAGGCTCACTGTTAAGGGCTCACTATCTAGAACAAAAAAGAGAATAGGAGAATGAATCATGCCAGATTTTGAATCGCTATCAATGCATCTGCAACATACCGAAGATACAATTCCAATTAAGCTCATAAAATTGACTTCACACACTTCATACTTCACCACTATCACCTTTTGCACTTCACTCTATATCACATCTCTCACACAATATCTACATTTGTATCTCTCATATATTCATCACACACTAAATCAACCTTCTATATATACCACAAACACCCACAACATAAATTAGGTCGGCCTAATTGCATGAACCATGTAACACCATGACCTGTTGGCCCAAAAATCCATCACACACACCTTGCCGAAAGAACCAAAACATGTTCTTCACCAAAATAGGTCAGCATGACCTATAATCACTCCCATGAATCCAATCCTTATGCAATTCAACTTCGCACAACCTGAAAAACCTTAGGTTGGAACCACATAGCAAAATTGATAAAGCAACAACTGAATGAATAAACTGTTCATCCAAAACTCGACATGCGGACCACCAAACCACTTGCTACTTGGAGTGCATACACTTTTGACATCCTCAAACACTTCTTCAAAATTGCACAACATAATAATCATCTGTGGTGGAATGCAAAGCATTCCAATATGGCACTCTACACCAACAACTTTTCCATTACTAATCCTGATACACTGTCATCAATATATTCAGTTATGGAAGACATACAACCCTAAAAATTTGGATATAGACTACTTCAACACATATCATTATTACCTATAAAATGCATGACAAGATGATGCACTTTGGAGCAATACAGACCACAAAACTATTGCTCTACAATACTAAAAATGCACACAAGGACTTGGCCAATTCTTTAGTACACTTGGTCTTCTTCAGGACTACATACATACTGATATACCATCACTTCTACAATGGGTTGCCATCAATGAAAACACCATACACCACCATGCTCATGTTTTCAAAAATCTCCCCCTTTTTCATTGATGGCAACACATTACTGGAGCTAAAATATTCCCCCCCTTTGACATCAAGGGAAAAGGATACCAAAAAGATATTTCTCTTCTTTACTCCCCCTTATTGATATATTTACATGATAATGGCTCTCCCTATTTTCTTTACTTCCCCTTTCTATATTAAATTGATCACTAAAAATGTACCACAACTCCATCTACTAACTTTGCATATGCACATTGAAATCATAAAATTGTATATACAAAGAAAAATGTATACCTTAACTAGATGAGGGTAGAATACCCTGATAAGAAACCTTCAATTTTAAAAGGTGTGCCTCCTAATACTTTTTTGCAACCTCCCAATCCTTCTTGTCAAAAGAAAGCAAATGGCACTGATTTTCAAACTGAACATGGAGGTTTTCTCCTTCTTTCAGAGAACTAGGCACTAGATTCTTCTGCACAACCTTCTTCCTATCAACTAAAACTTCAGTTAAAGGAGTAAACCTTGCATTGACCATATCTTTGAGCTTACTATATTGCATTATTATTTTATCCTTTTGTTCTTGCAATAGAAAAAATTAACCATGTAGATTTTCAATGATTGCTCTTATAGCTCCATCTGCATCACTCATAGAAACATAAACACCTAAGGCCTAAGAAATTTGAGACTCAATTAAATCCACATGATCCTTAATGCTCCTTGTAGAGACTGGCCACTTCAAACAAAATTTAAATAATTGTTTGGCTTCCTCCAAACACTTTTTAACATCTTTCAAGCTACCATACAACTTGGTGCATGTAGTAGCACACTTATCAGAAACATCATAAATTGTTTTATCATTGAATTTCTTTGCCATTTTCTTCTCTATATTCTCTTCCAACCTAGAAAAATACTCCTTAAAAGAATCAAGCAAAATCTTCAATTGTTACACACCGGATAAAGAATTGGCAATAGATATTCTGATAAGTCTCTCATGCAACACCTTCACAACTTCATCAATCAACTTAGTACTCTTTTGGTGAGTTTGAAGAATCTCCCTTGCGGAGGCATGAAATACTTCACCAAGTTGTAACTTGTGTAGGGGGAAATCTTTTCTAGGTCTACTTGACCTTGTTGCATAGGAATCTGCAACATTTATGTAGACACCATCAACTGAAACTATAACCGCATGTCCAAAAGGTATTTTAATAAATCTCCAGAGGGTCTAGAGGATTCACCATCAGTTTTAGTGCTTTCTTCTTCATTCTTAGCAGTCTTCTCCTTATCAACATTGATAGACCATTCTTTTGTAGGATTTTCCACTTTCATAGGGGGAAAATTATGTTCATTTTGAGCTTCATTCTTCTCTGAGACATCCTGCTTATCTTCTTTATTTTGCTTAGTATTTATCTCAACATCCAAAGGATTGTTATCTATCAAAACATCTTCTTGTTGCTCATGCTTATGCTCATGTTCTTCATTAATAGGATCATTGCTTTCTAGGAGGGGTGTATCTTGTTGAATTTGACCTTTAGTCTCTGGAGGAGCTCCCAAATCTTTAGTAATCCTTCAACTTTTTGCAGTGTCTCATTCCTCAACTTCTCAATATATTCCTTAATTCTACTCATAAGAGTGCTAAATCTTTGTTTTGTCTTGAATTTATTACTATACAACTTGGAAACTTTAGTCTATCCTCATGAGATAATGAGGAACCAATCTTCTCCAAGGAAATTGTCTTCATCTTTTCATCCTCTTCAATAGTTGCATTCAACACACCTTTTAGATCATCTAGCAATTCATCATCTTTCTTATCTAGGCCAGTATCAAATGTCACCATGTATTTGACTGTAGCCTCTTCAATTGTTTCCTTGTCTTCATCATTTGCATCTGGATATATTTCAATAGTTTCTTTTAGCATACCAAACTTTTCAATGCTACTAAACAATGCATCTAACTCCATAGGACCATGCTTTTGGACTAGAGAGGTCTTCTTAGATTTCTTACTCTTTTCTCTTCTTCAAAAAACAAAAGCTTTATTTTCCGTTTCTACTTCCTCTTCACTCTTTGTATCAACTATATTAATTTTCTTTCTTTTTGTACTAGTCTCTTCTTGAGAGACACTAGATTTCCTTTTCTAGACCAATTTGGGTCCTTCTTCTTCTTCATATTCACAACTGATATTATTTTTTCTACTTTCTTTTTCTTTCCTTCTCCTCTTGGGAGAATTTTGATGCACAAAGGTGGTAGATGTATCTTTCTTATTTGAACAACCTACTAGATTTGTTTCAAAAGGAGGAATTTCAGAAGGCTTTGTAATAGTAGATGGTGTAGGAACTGAGGCCCTACTTGACCTTCTTGACTTTTATGGAGTCTCTAAAGGTGCAGATGTACTTATAGGTTTCTCTATATGTGCTTTAGGGGCACCAAAATCTCTCTCCAAATCAAACTTCATCTTCTCAACCTTTTCTGAAATATATTTCTTTTTCTTCTCTAGGTTTTCTTGACTCTTTTTCTCTTCATAAGTACCGAACCTATCTACTGCTAGATCTCTAGGTTTACTTAACATAATTTATGCAAGACCAATGCATATAGGCTCATCTACCTCATAGGGTGGCTCTAAAACCCAAACAATTTTGGGTTCAACTTCTTCCATATGGTAGTGGTCTCTACTAACCATGAATATTATGTCATTCTTATATTTTTAACAAAACTTACTGGAACCCTATATCTCTCTTGCATTCAATCTTGAAATGTTTTGAAAAATCCCCACAAAGTTTGTAGTACCCCTCCATTCATGCTTATGTTTTCTGTTGCATGTATTCATACTGTTAGACTTTGGTGCCTTGTTTGGATATTTTGGATCACGGCTGATTTTGAAGCTATTGATGGATTTATTTTGTGATATGATGATACATTGTATGGTGATTGCGGTCAGGATATGCTTTGAGATAAGCATTAAGATGTTTTGCCAGGATGGAGAGTTATTTATTTCTTTTATTGTACGTGTTTGCTGATGGACTAGCTATTATTTAATTTATTCGGTCGTGTGTATTGGTGTGGAAGCGGAATCGCATCACTTTCAGCTTGCGAGTGCCACGTGATATTACATGATTTTTTCTCCATACACCCACGATTATTATGCAATGGTTTATATATATATATGCGTATATTTGTAGTTTGCGAGTTAGCGGGTACATGACAACCCGACTCCACAGTTGCACCAGTGCGAGGCGTTAATCAAGACTCAGCGGATATGTTGATTGGGGAGTAGTAGTTTGTGGTTCATCTAGTCCACAGTCTATAGCAGGTCATGGTACATGGAGTCTATTTTAGTTGAGTCTTGGTTGTCTTGTTTTGTTTCAGTTTGGATTTAATTGTCCAAAAGGAAAAATTTGTCAATTTTAATGTTAGTTTATTATGCTTTAATTTATTATTATTTAAATTAATTTTTAAATGTTAAAAAAAAAAGGTTTTACATGTTATTTAATAAAATTCATTGATTTGTTTGATTTGTCAATTTGATCTTAGGATTAGATTTATTTAATTAAATAAATAAATAAATTAAATTTATTTTAATTTAGAAGTAGAAATTAATTAATTAAATTAAATTGTTTTTAGTGTGTGAATAGATTCAATTTTTAAATTAATTGTTATTTGGCAATGGTATTTTAATTATTAAATAAATTTTGTATTTGAATTTTTTTTAAAAATTGTTAATTTTAAATAAATTAATTAAATCATGCAAATCTTGAAAGGCAAGATTGCCGAGAATTTGTTGAGAAGATATTTTGTACTTCTCGACAAGTGTGCCAATGCATTTATGATTTTTGGTAGAGGTTGTTCACGGATATTATTTTGGATCTGGGAAAAATACAAAGGATTTTTTTTATTCTTTGCTTCACGAGAAAATATCAGGGCTCTTCTAAAATTTTTGGTAAAATTGGTTTGTGTTATTTGGTTCTGTTGAATACTTGTGGAAGTTCTTTGGTTTGAATTCTGGTTTGGGATTTGGTGTACGGAAAAGCTTTGAAAGCTACAAGAAAAGCTCTTCTCCAGTTAGTTTTCTGAAGCAAAGGAACACAGGTATTCTCCTTATGAATTTCATTTTGTTTGTATTTGGAAAAGATTGTCTGTGAAAAAAAAGTTTTAATTTCATTAAAATCTTTGTAACTCTCGGGAAATTTAATACTGTATATTTACTGAAGGATTTGTAGATTTCCCTTAAATCTCAGAAAACTTATTTCTCTATAGAATTATTTCTCTGTAGAATTAAATTAGTGTAGGGAAAATTATATGATTAGAAAATGGATTTTAAAATCTATGGGGTAAATTAAATTTTGGATGTAAACTTCTGTGCGTGATATCTTTTGAAAACCTGGAAGAAATTTGTTATTTCCCCGATTTCCCCACTGAAACCTGTAGAAAGTTATTTTATTCTCAGTTATAAAACCCCCTGTTGGAATTTAATGCTAATATATATATATATATATATATATATATATATATATATATATATATATATATATATATATATATATTTTAATAACAATATTTAAACTCCTTATATCAATTGGTTGTGAAAGTTATATTTAAAATGTATGTATATTATTGGGAAATCGTAGTATAGGCAAGATTACCATTAATGATTTATTATTTAAAATTTTTAAGGAGATTTTTTTGTATATTGGCCCGTCTGGCATTTGTTTCTAAATTACTTTTATTTTTAAAAATTATGGTATGTTGGGGAGGGCCGAGAAGCCTCCCCCATTTTCTCTATAAAGGCCTCCATGAAAATGCTGTGACCCTGGAAAGGGCCGCGACCTTCCCACAGGGAGGCCGCGACTCTCCCAGCTGCGAATCACTGTTTTTTTTTTAAGTTTCTTTTTATTTATTAAAATGTGAATGACAATTAAAAATTATAGGGGTTAATTTTTATTTAATATTCAATATATATATATATATATATATATATATATATATATATATATATATATATATATGTATATAATTGTGAATATGAATATATATTTGTATAAAAAAATATAATTAAGTGTGTATATATAATTATATTTATTTGGGAATGTTGCAATTGTGTATAAAGGTGAAATATTTTTTTTTTTAAAGTATAATTATTAAGTTAATTAGTCGATGTGGTCTATCGGATCGACCCCAGGGTGAGGAGAGAATGATGGTTGGCGTCGCTGTTCGTAGAGCTAGGGCATCTGCGCCCTAGCTCTTCTCTGGTTTTTCTGTCTCTGCGCTGAGAGGGTGGGCTGGTGTCTGCGTGCTGGGGGGGCGTTTCTTCTGCGCATTTTTGTGGGTGAGTTTGGGGGGCGTGCGGTGGCTGGGGGTCTCTTTTTGCCTGCGGCCGACCTCCCTTCATTTTCCTTGGCGTTTGGTGTGTGCGGCTAGGCTTGTGGTCGTGGCTGGGGCTTGTGGGGGTTACTTCCCTCTAGTCTGGGTGAGCTTGGGAGGGGTGGCGGTTTTTGCTTGGTGGAAGGTGGGGATTGCTGTGGAGTGTGGTGTTTTGTCTGGGTGTTGAAGCTGGTTAGGTGTGGGGTTTTTGCCTGGAGTTAGTGGTGGGATTTCGGCTGAGGGGTGTGGGTTTGGGTTGTGCCTCATCCTTTCCTCAATGGAGCTTGGGGAACCTTTGGGGGAGGGGCCTAAGTTGGATTTCTGGTATGCTCTTGGCTTGAATCCCTTGCCTTCAGGGTCTCGTCTTCATGATAATATTTTATTTTCTCATAATTTGGAGAAGAATGAGGCAGGTTCGTCAAGAGGGTTTCGTGTTCCCAAGATTAACGGTTGCCTTGAAAGATGTAAAGAGAGGCCAAATGTGGTGATCCCGATGGAGATGCTCATTGAAGATATTGAGTACTACTCACGACATTCGTTGTACTGCAAATTTTTGGGTTTGAAAATTTCATTGCAATTTTTGGAGACCTGGGCCAGGAGGACTTGGATGCCAGTTGGTGAGATGGAGATTCAGCTCCTAGCCAATAACTATTTCATGGTCACGTTTGACTGCATGGCAGATAGGATCAAGGTTTTTGAAGGAGGCCCTTATTTTTACAACTAGGTGGGCTTGTTTATCAAGCCATGGCATGCGGGATTCAATCCAGCCGAGGAGATTCCTAGTCGAGTTCCAGTTTGGGTTCAATTGCCGAGGCTACCGGTCGAGTGCTGGCGTGAAGATGTTCTGCATTTACTTGCTTCAATGCTTGTTAAACCCGTTGGTTCGTCACAGTAGACGCAGTGCAAAAAGGTAATGACATTTGCTCGATTATGTGTGGAAATTGATTTAAGTAAGCCTTTGCCAGATTCTCTAGAAGTGAGTGCAGGTTCTTACTCATGGGTTCAACAACTTGATTATGAGACCTTACCCTTTAGATGTCAGTTGTGTCATGAGTATGGCCACTTACTTCATAGATGTCCAAGGGCCAAGCCCTTGGAGACTAACTCTTCACAGCCTCCTAAGAATCCTTTAGGGTCGGATAAGGGTAAGGGTCCTTTTTGGGATGGTGGTGCCGGGGAGGATGGCTTTATTCCTGTCAAAGCTCGGAATAGGAATAAGGGGCATAAAAGGTCTTTGAAGGAACGACAAGATGAGGATTCTTTGAACAAATTTGAGGTGTTGGAAGGTCTTAGCCAGCAGGAAGTGAATCCGGGTTTGGTTGATCTGGATCAGGGCAATTTGGGTTCTGAGCAACAAGGGCAGCTAGTGGAGTTGGAGCAGGCAAACCATCAGGTGGTGGTTGGTTCGAATTTTCAAGGTTCTGAGTTGGTGGGGGGTGGTTTAGGTCAAGGGGGAATCAGCCCCGTGGCCTCCCTTGCTCCTCAGATGGTTGGATCCCAGCAGTTAGATTCAGACTTAAATTTGGAGGTTCAAAAAGAATCAGGAAGTGTGGTGGTGAAAGATTGTGAGGCTGTGTCTCTCCCTGAGCAGAGATCTGGGTCGGTGGGGGGAAAAAGCAGCAAGTCATCTCTTCATTTGGGCATCCTACAAAAAGATCTTAAGAAAGGAGGGACAGAGAAAGGATCTAAGTTGGGTAGGAAGAAGGATTTGGAGAAGATTAAGATGATAGGGGAAAATCTGGTGGAATCAGGGTCAGTTAAGACTCTGGATTCTCACTTCTCAAGCCCTTTGAAATGATTATTCTATCATGGAATGTTAGGGGCTTGAACAGTGTCCCTAGACAAAAAGCTGTTCAGAATTTGATTAGATGTCAGTCTCTTGATATTCTATTTTTATAGGAGACCAAGCTTACTGTGGATGGTATGATGGGTATTATGCCCAAGCTGTGGGTGAGTGGTGATTGCCAGTGTATTGGTGCTCAGGGTTCCTCGGGTGGGGTGGCTTGCTTATGGAACCCCCGGAAGATTTTCCCCTTGTGGTGGGTTTCCTCCAAGTCCTCTATTTCTCTGGCGACCTCTTGTTATGAATCGGGGGAAGTGGCTCTCTTTTCCAACATTTATGCACCTGTGGATTTGCATGGCAAGCAGCTTTTGTGGTCTAACATTCGGTATATTCGAAGTATGAATCCTTACCTGCCGTGGATTATCGGGGGGGATTTCAATGCTATCACTGAGATTGCTGAGAAGCGGAGCGGTACCATGAGGTTGGAGGCTTCTGCTTTCATTTTTCAGGACAATATTTCTTCTTTGAATCTTATTGATATCAGGCCCGGTAATGGCCTCTTTACCTGGAACAATCGGCGTGCGGGAGAAAATTGCATCGCTGAGCGGCTGGATCGGTTTATGGTTTCTTGCTTTTGGGTGGGTGATAGGTGGGTTACTAGCTCAGAGATTTTGGATTGGAGGAGTTCGGACCATTGGCCCATTAAGCTTACTATCAGCGTGGCTGGGCGGCCCCACAAGCCCTCTTTCAAATTCCAGCTCATGTGGTTGCGGGTTCCGGAACTCCATGATTATGTCGCTCAGTGGTGGCGGGAGGGAAGACCTTCTTTCAGTATGGCTATGTATGTTTTTACTAAGCTTCTTCAGTTTGTTAAGTATAAACTCAAGCGTTGGAATAAGCAATGTTTTGGGAATATTTTTAAGGCCAAGTCTGATGCACAAGATAAGCTGGACGGTATTACGAGGTCGATGAGGGAGAATGGGGTGTCTGAGACTTTGTTGCAGGAGGAATCTAGGGCTTTGAAAGCTTTAGAGGAATGGGAATTGCGGGAGGAGATATTTTGGAAACAAAAAGCTCGGATTGAATGGCTTCAGGAGGGGGATAAAAATTTTGATTTCTTCTTTAATTCTGTGAAGGCGCAGAGGCATGGTAATTTTATTCCTATTTTGATTACTTATAGGGGTGAGCGCCTAAGTTCTTTTCAGAGTATCTCTGATGAGGCTGTCCATTACTTTTCTTCCCTCTTTAGAGAGGATTTGCAGGGGAACTCGGTGGGAGAGGCTCAGGTCCTCTCTTGCGTCCCCCATTTGGTGTCTCGAGAGATGAGAGAGGATCTTATGGGGGAGATCACCCTTGAAGAATTAGAGGGGACGGTGTTTCAGATGAAGAAAGGAAAAGCCCCTGGCCCTGATGGTTTCCCGATTGAATTCTTCTAGGAGTTTTGGGAGATCATCAAGTTGGATTTATTGGAGGTTGTCAAGGAATCGCAGTGGAATAGGCAAATGCTAAAGGCTTTGAATTCCACTTTTTTGGCTCTGATTCCAAAGTGTGATGGAGCGGATAGGTTGAGCCGTTTCCAGCCTATATCTTTGTGCAATGTGGTGTATAAGATTATTTCGAAGCTAATTGCTAATAGGTTGAAGAAGTGGTTGTCGTTACTCATTTCGGAGGAGCAAAGTGGTTTTGTGGAGGGCAGGCAGATTTTGGATGGTATTGTTTTGGCTACTGAGACCATCCATTCTATGGCTAAATCGAGAGATAAGGCTATGTTTATCAAACTGGACATGGCAAAGGCGTATGATAGAGTCCGCTGGTTTTTTCTTCAGAAGGTCCTGGCTACTTTTGGTTTTGGTGATGACTGGATTCAATGGGTCATGAGTTGCATTACGTCTGTGTCCTTTTCTGTGTTAACTAATGGAGATCATTCAGGGTTGTTTGAGGCCTCTCGTGGGTTAAGGCAAGGTGATCCTCTTTCCCCTTACCTCTTTATTCTACTGGTGGAAGGTTTGGGGCGTCTTCTGAGGCGACAGGTGGAGCTGGGGCTTATCCAGGGGTGGCAGTGGGGTGGGGATTTACCTCCTTTGTCCCACTTGCAATTTATGGATGATACTGCCTTGATGGGGGCAGCTACTATTAGGGAGGCTACTAATATTCGTAGGGTGTTGGATTTGTATCTTGAGGCTTCAGGTCAATCAATCAACGAAGATAAGTCTTCTATTTATTTCTTTAATACTTCAAACCCTATTCAGAGGCGAATTGCTCAAATTCTTCGGTTTCAGATTGGGAATCTTCCTCTTTCTTACCTGGGGGTCCCGGTCACGGTGGGCAGACTATCGAGGGAGTCATGGCAGCCTATTCTGGATAAATTTCGTTTGAAGGTTACTCATTGGACCAATCGTTGGTTGTTCTTTGTTGGGCAGGTTTAGTTGCTGAAGTCTGTGGTTCTGGCCCTCCCTATTTACCGGTGTATGCTTCAGGTAGCTCCAATGGGTTTTATTACGGAGTTGGATTCCTTGGCGAGACAGTTTTTATGGGCTGGCAGTGTGATGTCATCCAAGTGGAGTTTGGTCAAGTGGGATACAGTGTGTTGTCCTAAGCAGCTTGGGGGTTTGGGGTTGAGGCACTCCTCTCTAGTTGGGACAGCATTGGCAGTGAAGCTTTATTGGAGATGGTGCACGGAAAAGGATAGGATTTGGGCTCGGATTCTTTCCTATAAATACTTTCAGGGTATTCCTGGGGAAGAAATTCCTCGCTATCCCTTGTTGGGCAAGGGTTCTGCTGTTTGGGCTACCCTCAAGAAGGGAGTTGCGCTTATCAAGGAGGGCTTATTCTGGATTTGTCGGAGGGGGACAGATGTTCAATTTTGGTATGATTCTTGGGATGGGCACCCTCCCATTCTCTCTCAGTTCCCTGAATTGATGAATTTGAGTAGGAGCTTCGAGGATGCTGGCTGGATGAGGGTTAGTGATTTTAAGGTGCTTTCATTCCAAGGTCAACTTGTGAGTGCCAGGTGGTTGACTCCTGAGGAGTGGCCAATTATGGGTATGGAGGAGGATTGTAGGGTTCTGCATAGTCTTCTCTTGGGCAGACAGTGTAATCCTTTAAGGGATAGGGATATCCTTGCTTGGTCTCCTAATCCAAAGGGGCACTATACGGTTGCGTCTGGATATCGGAGATTATGGGCTCAAAGGTTTGAAGGGGAGGAAGTTTCTTGGTGGAAAAAAGTTTGGAATAAATTTTCTTGGCCGAAGTGTAATTGTTTTGCTTGGATCTTGGCTTGGAACAAATGTTTGACTTGGGACAAGATTCAGTTGCGCGGATTTCAGGGCCCGTCTATGTGTGTGATGTGTGGGAAAGGGGAGGAGGACTCTTCTCACCTTTTCTTTCGATGTCCTTTCTCCTTGCAGCTATGGCATTTTTGGTGGAGTGTTTGGGGAAATCCATGTGTTCATGCTTCCTCCTTAGTTGAGTTCTGGTCTAGCTTGGGCAGACCTCCCTCGAGGGCATCTTTTTTGTAGGATGTGTGGCTGGCAGGCCCAATTTTTTTGTTGTGGCAAATTTGGCTTGAAAGGAATAGGAGGATATTCCGTGGAGAATTGTTGCAGGTTCAACAGGTGTGGTTCAGAATTCTTGGGATGATCCAGGAGACTGTTCATGCCAAAGGGGAGGTGGAGCTGCCATTGGAGAAGAAAGATGCGGAGGTGGTGGTCCGGCTGGGTATCCTGGGGTTTTCCCCTTTGACGACTCGTGGTCAGAAAGGTGGGCGAGTGAGGCAGCGGGTCCAACGTCAGGGGTCTTGGGTGCCTCCCCCTATGGGAACCTTGAAGGTTAATACTGATGGTTCCTCTAGGGGCAATCCTGGCCCAGCTGGTGTCAGAGGGGTTGGTAGGGATTCTTCTGGATCGGTGGTGTTCCTATTTTCCATGCATATGGGGACACAAACTATCAATTTTATGGAAGGCTGGGCAATTCTTTATGCCTTGCGGAAGGCCTACGAGCTGGGCTGGCGTAGGGTTATTTGTGAATCTGATTCTCAAGTTCTGATTAACTTACTTAATAAGGGGAGGAGATTGGATGTGAATTGGCAGTTGGCAGTTCTTGTTCAGCAGATCTTGCAGATTGGTATTCTTATGGAGAGTGTGTCTTTTGTCCATATTCCACGTGAATGGAATAGGAGGGCTGATTGTTTGGCTAAATGGGCTTCGGAGAGGCTAGGGGAATGGCAGATTGATGATTGGGCTCAGATTCCTTCGGAGCTTAGCTTGGATTTGGAGAGGATTCTGGCGGAGGATATTAGGGTTGCTGAATGATTTTGTTCTTGATTTTGTTGGTGCTTTCGGTCCTTTCTGGGCTTTTGCCCTTGGCTTGATTGTATTTCTGGTTCCTTTTATTCAATAAAATTTTTACCTTTTATTAAAAAAAAGTGGCCGGGGTATTTGGATGAACCATTAAATGATAAACAAAAAAGATAATGCTTCCTTTCAACTATAACTCTGGAACTTAGGATGGTAGAAATTTCAGTTCATACTTGAAGTTGGTGGCATTGGCATGCCAGATAGAAGGATAGTCCCTGAGGAGAACAAAAAAAGAGAAAGAAAACAAGAAAATGGAAAGATTGCAGTTAGAAATGGACTAGTTACGATTAAGGCAATAACTTATGAACTAGGAGATTGGTCTGTAAAGACCTAATAAATGGTGTTCATATTGTTGCAGAGAAGGCCATATCTAGAACAAATGCCCAATGGAAATAGGGGAAAAGAAGGCAAATGTGTTAAGAGTAGACCTCCACACTATTAGAAAACCCAATTCGATCTATTATAGGGTGTGTGGAGAATGGTAAAGCCATGAAACATCAAAATATCACATACCAGGGAGGAAGAGGTCGTGGTAAAGGGAGAGGAAGAAGAGTAGATGCTACTTGTTTCAACTGTGGGAAATTGAGACACTTCACCATGGAATGCTGGGGAGAAAAGAAGAAACAATGTGGATTTTATGGAGAAGAAGACCATGATGAATTTCACTATGTCAAAGCACATCAACATTATGCACAAAAGGACAAGTAGTAGGATTCAAGTAATATAAAAGGGGACAGACTCCACAAAACACCTAAGGACATGAACAAAGGAATTAAACAATGTCGAAAGCTAGGGAGAGAGGAGGAATGCACAACAAAAGAAGATAGCACTAAGAATGAAATTTGAGAAAAAACCAGATCCAGGAAAAGAGTAAGACTGCAGTAGTAACTAGGAGAGGAACAAATACTAGTAGAGTGAATGCAACAACTTCAGAAGAGGAAGAAACCAATTTAAAACCTTTTGTTACATCTGGGTGGTAGGAATTCATAAGATTCCCTATAAACTCCCTAGGTATCCATCTCACAAGATGGTTTTATTAAAGATTTGAAAACAAATCGTTGAAGACCACCATCTTATTATCAAGAAACATAAATCCAGATTCAACTTCCTCATCTAGGTAGGGGTGTATTCTTGTGCCAACATGCAAAATGCTAAAGGAGCTAATGTGGAAATGTCTAAGAACAATTTGGTATTGTACAATGATGTCAGGACCAAATTTGATCCAATTCGTAAAATGAACAAGGTAATGGGTGCTTACTTCATTCATGAGCCAAAGCTCGAAGACCATTGGGCAAATTGTGAAGAAGACTATGAGGTTCAACTGAAAGATTACTGTTGGTTGATAGTACATTTAGTCAAGCAATTTATAGAAACCCGCATCCCTAAGGAGAATAAGGATGATGGGAAGATCCTTGACCTCACATATCATGGCCAAAAAAATTATAATCAACCTATTTTCAATGAAGACTACTTGGTCAATGAAAGTGATGATATCAAGACCAAAGCATAGGAGGTTATAACTCATTCTCTCTGGTGGTTGAAGAGACCATCCCCTATGATGAAATTTCCAACACCTGCAAAGGAGGTAGAGAAGAAAAAGGGAGAAGGTTCATTTGCTGTAGCTACTCAAGAAGGAACATCATCTACTATAGCTACAAGGGGAGGGCCATCTACTACTACTACTACCTCAACAAAGGAAAAGACTAGTGGTGAACCTGCAAAGGTAGTAGGAAAAAAGAGAAAAGGAAGGGACCCCATTAACATGGCTTCAAGCAAATAATAGCTTGAGGAGAAAGAGAACCTGGTTCATATGAAAAGAACCAGTGAAGCCATCAAAGAGAGGGTTGCTCAAAGGAAAGCTGAGCAAACATATTCTTCCACTCTCCCTCATGAATCTCCACTACCTTCACCACTTCAATCACCAAAAGTTGAACCTCCAACTCCTCCATCTTATGCACCACCATCTCCTCCTCCTCCACCAAAAGGTGAACCACATCACGAGGAAAAAATTCATGTTAACACAACATTAGAGGAGGGAGAAATAGAGAAGGAACCTCCAACAGAAGAAGCACAAAGAGAACCTCATACAAAAGAGATTCATGCAGAAGAGGTTCACGAAAAAGGAAGTACATATGGATGAGGTTCATGTTGAAGAAGTACCTACTCAGGAGAACATATACGAGGAGCATCTGGAAGAGGAGGTTGATCAAATGAAAGAAGTACATGAGAAGCAACCTCACGAAGAGGAAGTGCATGAAGAGAGAGTCATGGGAGAGGAAGAGGTTGCACAAGAATCCAAAAAAGGGAGGTCGAACAAGAAGATGATGATGAAGGTTCCCACAACACAAAAGTCCTCACCTCCCCTAGAAGGGAAATGTTCGTTGTGGTGCCAATATTGTTAAATCATACCATCCAAAGAAGACATCAGATGTACATAGAGAGCCCAAAGCAAAGTATAAGCATATTATGAGAGACTCTCCAATCAGCGGTGCATAGTACAGAAAGATCTCAAAGAATATCGACCATAACATTGGATGAACATGGCAACAAAAAAATCGAGATAGTTGTACCACTAGTCGACAAATTTGAGTTTGAGATAACACCTGAAGATTGTCAGATTTTACAAGTCGAGCTAGGAGTCCAAACTCAAGAAGGGGAGAAACAATATCTACAAGTGTCTGTGTTTGCAAATTTGAAAATGATGTAAAAGGATGAGAACACCAAAGAAGAGTTGAAAGCCTAAGTAGCACAACTCACGACATGTATCAATAATTTAATTGGACCCATTGATGCTACACATCCCGAGTCTGCATTGCAGTCCACTCTAAAAGGTGCTCAGGTCATAAATTATGACCTAGATGGATGGATCCCTACAACACAATAGTGGAAGGAAAGCAAACAAAATGTTAAAGGACCTAATAAAGTCTTATCACTCTATTACTAATGAAGACAACTCTGCTCAACAAATTGAGTTTAGCATCAATAAGGAATTGTTTGTTTGGAAGGATTACATCATAATCTTGCACCAAATGAATGAAACATCCATGGAAGAACTCTTGAAAGCTACAATAATCAAAGGAGAGCATAATTAGCTCCTATTATGGGTAAGGGCAACAGAGTTCCAAGTGAAATTTTTGAATAAGTGCAAGACCAAGCTGAACAAAGATAGAAGCCAGGCAGAACAAGTGATGAATAATATTCACTAGGTAATAAAAGACTTGAGTTGCACATTTTGGGATACCCTTGTGATGGTAAGAAAGCAGGGAAAGATGGTGGAAGAACTGCAAAAACAAATGCAGGGACATGTGACACTGGAGGGTATTGACAAAATGGTGAATAAGAAGGTTAGACTTCAATCTCTACAGGAAGAACTGGAAGCCTTCAAAAGTATACAACAACAAATAGAGAAAACAATATTTAATAAAAAGGTAAAAATGCAGTTTCATAAAAGGCCTAGTGATGGAGAGAATGAACGAAGTGGTGTCAACATTCATTGATAGCCTCCTAAAATAGCTGGAGACTAGAAAATGATCATTGGTATTGATGTGTTTTGATGTTTTAATAAACAATTGCAAAATTCTCATGCCTACATATACAAAATCTGATCTGGCATTGAAGACTTTGATAACTACTGTCATAGAACCTATAAGCATTTGCAAAATGAAAGGCTGACATTGAAATTTTGAACACTTCACTTAGATGGTTTAATTTATTTTAGTTTGCTTTTATTTCTTGAATTTTAACATGTTGAATTAAACTCCAATTGGGGCACCCAGTTTCACTTTTATATAATTTTTAGTTTGCTTTTAGTTAGAACTCAAGCGCTAGAGTTAGTCTCGGTTAGCTTTCAATTAAGATCCACAGTTTCAGGAAGATAGGTCTCTATATATTTTTGATTCCGAATCATTTCAAAGGATTTGATTTTGATGTAATTTTCTAGAAATAAACAATATAATCTTAGTGTGGATTTTTCCTACTGACTTTGTGGAAATCTTGATTATTGATTAATTAAAGGGTTACGCCTGTTTTGCGTGCATCTTGATTTGACATCATGGTGATGGTATGGATGTTTTAGCACAATTTGAATTCTCAAACTAATGAAATCTCATTGGTAATTGTGGAATTAAGTAAGATTTCATCTTAGATCTACACGTGCTCGACAATGTTATGATTTGATGAGATATGAAAATCTTATGAATGTTGCATTTATTTGGAAGATTGCATTACTATTCTTCATAAATGCATGAATTGCTATTTATTTTAACATTGGTTTGAAGATTTCATTTAAACATGCATAAACAATTGTTAAAACATATTTTATCATTGTCTGTTAAGTTAGAGTTTATTTCAAATTGTCTTGTTATTCTCTCTTTTGACTTTTATTTTAAAATCAATTACAAATATTTGAAAGAGTATTGTAATTAATGAAAAATCTACTATATATCTACAACGCAACCCATTTTTTGAGTATTAAAATTATCATTTTATGATTGCATGTTATTTCTAGTAAGCTTAAAAGTCTGATCCCTTGCAAAGCATGTTGACAACGAACATTGTGTTGTCCCACACAACTAAGAACTAGTTACACAAGAACCTTGGAGTAGTTTTCTACTTTTCAAGGGAGGCAATAAACCCTTATTACCTAGAACATTGTAAGTGATTAAAACCACACTCAACAGGTTTGTCAATGGACTTAAATGCAAAAGGACATGGGTGGTTGTGGCTAGCTTTTAAAATGAGTGATAGAGGTTAGCAATTAGCACATTCGATCATGGAGACTACCATCTACTTGGGTGTGAAGGAGAGGCATATGGCATTTCGTGATGTGGTCTCAAACACAAGGCTTAGATGAATTTTTAATGTTGCAGAAGATGAAACCTCAGAGGTGGTAAAACAAATTCTAGGTGCCAAATTTCTCTTTTCTTCTTATCATTCTAGAGTGAACATGAATATCTCCTCCATGTTTATGGCATGACTTTTTCACAGTGTGAGGAGAAAGTCATGGTGCATTTCATAATGTGACATTTAGTGAAGGCATGGTGGGGTGAAGCCATGGATTTCTACCTGAAGATGGCTATGGGGGGTTGGGGCTGAGACTAATTAGTGGTGTATGACCATAATTAACTCTGCCAATTAAAGAATTGTGGATCCCCTTTGTTATTTTGAGTGTTGGTGAAGATATGGACGCTCGCTTGGTAGAGGTTTCAAGTAATATAAACCTTCCAAAGGAGCTAACATGGATGCACAACCTAGTGGATGAACTCATGGTATTGGCTTTATTGATGATTGATGGTGATAAGGGTCACTAAGGGGAGGAGGGTGGTGGTGCAAACATGGAGGCAATGGAGCTTGAAGACTAGTTGGGGGTGATTAGAGCCGGTGGAAAGCTTCAAACACTAGATGTTCTTTTTATAATTTTGTCATATTTTTTTGATTGGTTAAATGATGTATTTAGGGTTAGGCCCCTTTTTGTGCTTAATTTTTATATATAGAACATAGAATATATACACATATAATACACACACACATATATATGTATGTATGTATATATGTATATATATAGATATTAGATATGTATATAGATATTAGATATGCATAAATGCATGTATATATATAAATATTTTGTATATATATATACACACACACACACACACACACACACATACATACAAATACATATAACATACACACACATATACACACACACACACACTTGCTCTCAATTTTTGTTTGCTACTCAAGAACAAAATTATGCACACACATGACATCTCTTAACTTTTGTTTGCTACTTTAAATGGTTTGAATTTGCAACTAAAAATATAATATATAATCATTATTTTATATATTTTTTAATAATGTTATTTAAGACAAGACACAAATTTGGGCAAGAAGGATAATAATTTATGTATACATCTTAATCCCCAAATCTAGTGATGAACACACATCATGAGTAAATACCATACCTTCTCATTGTTGACCTTGTCCTTTATATACCACACCTGCAAAACCCATACCAGGGCATTTGCTTGTCCACAGATAACTCACAATTAGTTATTTTGTAGGCCTAAACGAGCTACAAAATCTCTCCCAAGATAATGTTCCCATGCTTCTTTACAACCGTGTCTGTGCAACATAGCATTCCCCTACTATCTGCAACATTGCTTGGGGTGTAAAAATGTCCAAACAACATAAGGTTGTGTCTAGTAATAGGTAGAAGCATGTAGGAGGGTGTAGAGAATGAAGACTATTGATGAAGAGAAGGATGAATGGTTCTTGATGGTAGAAAGAAATGTCAAGGTGAGGTAAGTTGTATGCATTTCATGTAGTTATAAGTATGCCTTTCATTGGCTCCTTGTGCATATACCACTTGTAATTAATGCAAAACTATTCAATAACTCATGGTACACATAAAAAATTGTAGGATGAGGTTATAAAACTCACACATATACCAATAATTTGTAACAATTGAATGCCACCATGGTTGGCATAGTTGGTTAAGGGCTTTGGGTTTGTCCCATATAGGTCTCGAGATTGGTTCTCTCCGCCTGGTATAACTTGGCTGTAGGTTTATTCGAGCCAGGTCTATAGGCCTGAGGGCTATAGGGAGGGCTCGTCTTATCAAAGACCTAAGCTTCATATTGTTGGACTAACCTTCCAATTCTCTCAACTACAAAAAAATAAAAATAAATACCAATTTAAATTGTAACTAAAATATTTGTTTTTATAACAAATTAACCTAACCACCGTATCACTTTAGAGTATTAATATACCACCTATTTCTGTACGAACACTAATAAAATTAGAATGCACCGCCATAGACCCTCTCAATCCTTAAATGAACTATCACCATTTTCACTTCCATTTTATTTTGCTATCAAAATGCAAGGCAACCATTGATTTATTGGCTACGTGATTAGTTGATCTATTTGGGCGAAGCTGCAAAATAGTTGGAAAAGAGAACATGCAGAAGATCGGAATTGGCTTCTAGGGGGACCCACGATTTGGAATGATGTAATTTTAGCGAGGCTAGTAGGTAAAGGCGTTGTAGTAGCAGCAGAAGAGATCTCTCTGTTTATTTGGCTTCCACACCTAGTATAGCGCGGGGGTCTGCAGACATAGTTATTGGTTACAACTCAAGGACACATGGGCATGGTGTTGAAGCTGAATCTCAATCGCCTACTCTTTTTGACATGATTGCAGAAAATAAAAATGAGGATCATTTTGTGGTTGGTGTTGGTGGCGATGGCGAGCATGACTGTGAAGGGAGAAGCGTCGGAGAATTTGGACAAGGAAATAAGGGAGTCGTTTGCAAAGGGGATCAATGCATCGGCAATTCCCCCCGGCGGCAAAGAAGGGAGCATTGCAGACATGTTTGATCGCGTTCTTGAGAAGGAATTCTCAGAGAAGGAGCAGTCTGAAGGTACACCCGTTTTTCATAACAAGATTTCCTTCTCCCGTATTGTACGTAGTAGCATGCTTCTGTGAATTAGGGTCGTTTTCTGAAAATGCAGTATTAGGAATATCAGATCGGCTCAGCTAAATCTTGATATTTGTTTGTAAAGACAAGCAATGCTCTCATCACAAACCCGCCTCAGTCCAACTTTCGCTTTTGTAGTCCATGGTCATGCCACGGCTACATTATTTTTATGTTACCATACTCGTGGTGAAAAGTCGAATGCAGTTGCGTTCTTCTGCAGACTGCTATATTGATTTGATTTTTGAAATTTAGATCGTGGGATGTCTGTAATACACTGCCGCAGAGGAATTCTGTAGTAGCTAGTACTTACCGGTGCAGGAGGCCTGAGAAGACAATCCCCATGACACAAGGCAATTGGTAAAAACCCATTAATCTTGTCTGTGCATACCCAACAAGAAGGTTTGCCCTACCTGATTAACGTAAATATCCTTAATAAGACATTTAATGGACAAACACTTTCTCCTTACTCCACGGCGAGGCAAATTTCTACAAGACAATGGTGCTCTTTTCTAGATACAATGGTTGGTAGCAGTTGTTTCACACTCATAATTTATTGTGAACGATATCATTGATAGGGTTTGTGTCAAAGGTACACAGAGACACATTCACTGCCCTTTTGCCGGTGTCACTGTACTGGGGACGCCTCAGAAACGGCCCTCCACTGTTTCCTAACCTTCACCTCTGCTCGGAAACATCCTGGAAACACATAGGAAATTTACAGGAAATGTCGGGGCTGTTCCTCTTCTGGTAAAGTAGGGAAAACCATAAAAAAATTGCCCTGTAATAGGCAAGACAGATGCAACTGTTGGTGATGCCCCAAACTTCATGATTTCTGTTCAATCAGGAATACAGCACCAGCCAATTCTTACTCACAACAGATGGAAAATACATCAAGACAGTGAAGTCCTGAATTCTTATTTAACAAATTAACAGAGATGCCACAGCTCTGACAATTGAGGCAGAAAATTCGTTACAGCATATACTGGAATCATATGACTGGACATATGCGTACAGCAGACAAAGATGAATCTGAAAGAGCACTGTTTTGCAGCTAAGCCAAAGTTGATCCTGTGTAAAGATAAAACCACCCCTAGAAACAGAGATGCCCTAATCCCTAACCGCTGCAAATTTTATGATTTGTGTCTTAGTTGCTGAAGATTTTAATTTTTAAAGTTATTGCCCTCTCAATTGGTGTGTAAGGAAAGGACTGAGAAGGCGATTCAAAAGGCATAGATAATCCAACCTTCATTATTGGAAGAATAATCAATGTGAAGAAAATGATTCGGATATTTTACTCCAGCTTTAAAAAATGAAGGATCTGCTTTTCACATTGTTTTCAGTCATTAGAACTATTATTTGGTACCCATAAAATGCATGTTAGCTTCAGCCAGCATCAGATTCATCACAGTTAAACTTTCAGACTATCCATATCCATGGGGACATTTTTTATCTTTCCTGTTTTTGAGTTAAATTCTGTTAGAAAAGGAAATCCAATTGCATTTTTGATGTATTGAAAATCCAATTACTTTAATGCATAAGAAATGTATGGGGTATAACTGGTGGACTGAGTTGAGTCATAAAGAGTAAGATAAATAAATAGAATGGCATAGATAATTAGTTTGAATCTATTATAGGGCTTGGGATAGCAGAGTTTGTGTTGGGCCATCTAGACCTAACTAAAAAATCAAAAGAAATATTATTTGAACTGAGTAAGCTACATTATTCAAAAGGCTTGAATGCAAAGTTCTCTTTCCAACAACCTCAGACTTAAAATGTTTAATGTTTCAGTTTGTTAATTATATGTTAACTCATGTGAATTCTGAATTCAACTCTAATTTTTCATATGGCTATATAATGAATAAGGTGAATACCTTATCATATCAATATGCAAAGTTTTCTATATTTTTAAACATCCTCTATTTTTTCAATAGTCATCCCTTGCCGTCCCTTAAAAAAGGCCTCCTGTCCCATGCCATTGTGGAAACGCATTTCCCAGTGTTGTTCTGTCCCTGTCCCGGAAACTTGGTGTAACATAGGTTTGAGTAGAAGAGTGAATAGTGACTAGAGGGTAGAAATCCTTTGGCCAAGCTTATTTGGCACATACTTATAAATGACATTCATTGAAAAGGAATTTCAGAAGTGTTTTAAATTGAAAGGAGATTGTATGTCTATGGTTGCAATTCAACTAGTTTTTGGCACAACCAAAAGATCCAAAAAGGAACATGTTATCTCTGATGTTCGGAATTATAGGTGTAGGACTTCTGTCTTGGCAAGGGAATTAGAGGTAAGAGAGGATGGGTTTGAATTATGTTAAGAGTGTACCACATATAAAATGTTAAATTTACATAATGTGAATTGGTAGAAGATTTTACAAGATTCATTTGAGCCAGTTTCTCGTAAGTAATCAAATTAGAATTTTTCAGAAAATATGTATGTAGGACAGCAAGGATTACAAATAGGTGAATTTTTTAAATGGTAATGGCTCAAAATGTATGAATAAAACAGTAAGGCTATTAGGATTTAGATATCAAATGTTGGAAATTCGGAAGTGGATGTATTCTGTATGGCAGAGCAGAACACGGTCCTTTCAAAAATTTCAGTTGACTATTTTCTTCTTACTGAGCAAAGATACAATAAATTCTTAATATAGAAGAATAAAATTGGCAGAAGAGGGTGTGGAGGGATCACATCTTGCTCATGATCAACAAGCAGTTTGCACATTCACCAGTACATTTGAATATGCCTATTTATTACGTTGCTTCAATGGGCATTGAACAATGCTACAAAAAAATTGAGATATGGGGCACAACCTTCCGACAACAAAAGGAAAGAATATTTTAAAATTTTCAATCAAGAATGTGAAGGGGAGAAATCATCCTCCCAAAAGAATTGAGACGCGAGTCATGACCTTAAGACAA
>VDFB02277394.1:0-69114 GCA_007258455.2 Sequoia sempervirens
GCATACTTGGGTTGTGCAAGTGAGATCTTGTAAGCGGTTTGTGTGATCTCGATCTCGAGAAAGTAGTGCAAGAGACCCAAGTCAGTCATGAAAAATTTGTCATGCAAAGCATTCTTCACAGTTGTGATGATGGATGAAGTGCTCCCAGTGGCAATCAAGTCATCAACATAGAGAGCCAATTAGAGAAGAGAATCGTCCTATCACAAGATGTAGACATTCAGATTTGAGTGGCATCTAGAGAACCCAATGGAGAGAAGAAAGGAGTCCATTTTGGCATACCAGACTTGTGGAGCTTGTTTGAGATCATAGAGAGATTTCCTTAGTTTACAAACTAGTGAAGAATCTTGAATGAATCCTTGTGGCTGCTCCATATAAATTTATTCATGTAGATCTCTATGAAGAAATGCACTCTTCACATCCATTTGATGTACAACCCAACCATGAGCTACAAAATAGCAAGTAGCAAGCGAATGGAGTTCAATTTGGCAACAGGGGCAAAGGTCTTAGTGTAGTCAATACCTAGTACTTAAGAGAAACCTTTGGCCACAAGTCGTGCTTTATATTTGTCAACTAAGCCATCCATTGCAAATTTGGTTCGATAGATCCACTTACACCTAACCAGTTTTCTTCCCTTAGGAAGTGGAACAAGATCCCATGTTTTGTTTTGATTAAAGAGTTGTACTCTTCCTCCATTGCAGAATCCCACTCAGCAATACCAAAAGCTTCATGAAATGATTGTGGATCTGAAGCTATGGTGATGTAGGAATGTGGAATGTCGTGATGTTGTGACCGATTCCTCCTAGTATTTGAAGGATCCCTAACAAGATTGTTTGTAGACCCAAGGGTTTGATGAGCCCAACAAGGCATGGTAGGGGATGGAGGAGGAGATTTCAAACTCTTTGAAGATGAAGATGAAATCTCATGATCAACTCGATGACTAGAGGAAGCTTGAGGATAATCCAGGATGTCAGAATCCTTTAAATCCACTATGGAGGAAGGAAGAGTAGAGGATGAGCTAGAGGGGCTTTCCTCAAAATGCACACTATGCTCAATGAAGAGCTCATGTTGTAGGATCCATTAGCCGATACCTTTTGACACCATTAGGGTAACCAACAAAGATACAAGGTCGACTCTAAGGTTTCAAGGCCTTGCGCTTCTCTGAAGGAATATGTGCCCATGTTGGGGAACCAAAAACTCTAAAGTGCCCCACAATAGGTTTCCTACCACACCAAGCTTCGAAGGGAGTGATGCCCTTTAATGCCTTATGTGGAACTCTGTTCTACATGTGAGTAGCACGGTTGATAGCTTCTACCCAATATGCAAGTGCAAGGGAGGGAGCATGGTTCATGCAACCAACCATCTATTTCAAGGACCTATTTTTCCTCTCAGCTACACCATTTTGTTGTGGTATGTAGGCAACAGTATTTGAAGATCAATCCCTTCAAAAGTACAAAATTGTTCAAATTGATGGTTCACATATTCTTTGCCATTATCAGTGTGGAGAATTTTGACACACTTTCTAGATTGCTTCTCAGCACGAGCCTTAAACTCTTGAAATCTATCAAATACTTTTGCTTTGTGATGAAGAAAGTAGACCCATGTATATCTAGAATAGTCATCAATGAAGGTGAACAAAAAAATGAGCCTTACTAAAAGATAATGAAGGAAAAGGACCCGCCAAGTCACTATGAACCAATTCAAGGACTTTTGAAGCCCTCCAAGCCTTTCCTTTCTCAAACTTGTCTTCAAGATGTTCTCCCAAGGCACAACCTGCACATGAACCATCAGAAAAATTGATTTGAAGAAGAC
Source organism: Sequoia sempervirens (assembly GCA_007258455.2). Taxonomy (NCBI): domain Eukaryota; kingdom Viridiplantae; phylum Streptophyta; class Pinopsida; order Cupressales; family Cupressaceae; genus Sequoia; species Sequoia sempervirens. The sequence goes on from VDFB02277394.1 coordinate 1,810, forward strand.
CTGTGACCATATTTTGTTTGTCAAATTGCTGAAGATAGCAGTAGTTGAGATGGCCAAACTACTCATGCCATAGTTTGCTCACAACATTTGAATGGGTGAGCAATGCAGTGGAATGTGAATCAGGTACAAAATGAGAGAAAGCATACAAGCAAGACTCATGATTGGGCTTACCAATTGTAAGGAGTGCATTATCTTCAAGATTCCTGATGCTGATAGAATTTGGAGTGAATTCAACTTTTCTACTATGCTAAGTGATTTGGTAGATGGAGAGAAGGTTGGCTGATAGATCAGGCATGCAGAGGACATCCTTAGATGTACCATTGCCAGTATCAATTGAACCCTTCCCAATTACATCCACTAGAGAATCATCCTTGATGAGAATGTCGGGCACAGAACAAGGCTCCAACAAACAAAATTGTTCTTTAATAGAACCCATGTGATGTGATGCACCCGAGTCAAGAATCCACTCTTTTGAAGAATCAACAATAGCAACAAGTATAGTTGCTTTCCCTTTACCCGATTTTGAAAGAGTACAAGATTGTTGAGCAACATAAGGTAGATTAATGTTGTTTTTAAGAAGATGTTTTAGCTCATCGATCTGCGTCTTATGACAAGAATGTTCCGCATGACCAGGTTTCTTGTAGTAGCTACAAGTTGGCCTTTCCTTCTTTTGAAAATTCCCCTTTGAAGAGGAGTTGGAGTAAACTTTTGTTCTAGAAGATGATTGTGTTTGTTCTCTTTGTGACTTCTTCTTGAACTACTTTTGTTTTTTGTTAGGTTTCCTTGATTCTTTCTGACCCTTTGGTTGACCAACCATCAAAGGTTGTGAGTGGGAAGGCTTAAGAAGACCCATTGGAAGAAGCAAAAGAATGTGTAGTGAATGTAGATCCCATTGTTAACCTATGAGTGTGAAAGCTAGAAACAAAAGCTGCAAATTCAGGTCCAGTTTGTTTAGAGTGTTATAGATAAGTTGAATGTCTTTCTTCTCTAAGCCACATGATTTGCATTGTGCTCTAAGGTCATTGACCTTTGTTACATAATCCTAGATGTTATCAAAATACTTTGGATTAAGACTCATTAATTCGTTGTCAATTTGATAACCACGAACTTCATCAGTTGTACCATAGAGAGTTTTTAATTTATCCCATGCATCATGTAAATCTTTACATTCTTCAATTTGAAACATTATATCAAGAGAAACTAAACTCTTTAGATAATCAAGAACTTTTGTATGTTCAAACATCCAGAGTAGTTTTTCCTTATCATTTGTGGGTTCAGTTACCTTCTTCTCAACATAGGCTGTATATCCTTGTCGTATTAAGGCATTCCATGCTTTTTGATGTCATGTGTTGTATGGCATTAGCAATGGAAACTTAAATGTATCCATTGTGAAGATAAAACAAAGCACAAAGTATGAGATATTCAAGCACAAAGACAACAAGAGACCCCCCCTTATTTACTCAATCAAAGAACCCCCCGAAGAGAAATTATTTGGCACTTTATATTTAGTGCAGTTACATATTTCTAGATTGCAATGCTTTTACAAATCCTCAAAAAATGAGCATGTGCTGAAAGTAAACATTTGTTACAATGTCATATGAAATAAACATCAATGTGAAGTACACGAAAAAATATGCACTTTAAAAAAAAGAATCAACTCAATCCAAGGTCGTATGCAAAAGTTATGTTGCTTTGAAATTTGCAAAACAAGAACAGTAAGGTGTCCTCTTTGAGAATCAACAATTTCTAAAAAAATTGTGCGCCAAAATCTGAAACCATCTTCACCAATGCACAGAGCGCTAAGAATTAGCCAAATAAAAACAATTGCACTGAAAACGGAGCTATAGAACCCAAGTTATGAGCCCGCAAAATTGGCTTTGAAAAATCAATGCATCAACGAAGAGGGGGTATAAAAATCTTCAAAAAAAAATCCACCAAATTTAGCGGAACTGCTGCCAAAGTTAGTGGTCTACCAAACATAGATGCCCTCCAGCTAGTTTAGAATACCACCAAATGTAGCACTCTACTAGATAAATTTAGTTTACCTCCATTTTAGTCATTGCTAAATACTTCGCCAAATTTAGCGATCTGGTAACTTTGTCCAAAATTGACGTTTTGATAGTCAATTTTATGGTTTTTGAGCCTTCTGAGTATGATGGCAGGGTCAGATTTGACCCAAAATGCTTTGAAATGATGGCTCGTTGTTGGATCTAGCAATGAACCTCCCACTTCAGATTATTGCAGATCTGGCCTTCGGTATCCGTTTCAGGCAAAATAAAGGGCAGATTTGAATGTCTCGACTGCTCTAGACTTAATAATGGGCTTAGAATCTCTCCAATAAGCTTCAAAAGACCTGTAATTGACAAGTCAATATATGAACCCCCTCAGAAACTAATATTTTCTTCATACCTTTATGATTCTCCAGATTATCCGAGGTTGCAAAAGAAGAGCATATTCGATGTTTTGAAAAAAACTCTACACTTTCATATTTCCTAAAGGATTGCTAACCCACAACTCAAATTTGGCTTTAATACCATGTGAGATTTGTTAACTAGCTTACCCCAAGATACTAATGACTGAAGGAAAGCAAAACCAAAAATATGAGAGAATATATTGTATTCCTCTCAGGAATGCAAAGCTATAATTAGCCTAAGAATTGATATTACAAAAGAAATGCCTTGGTTATATAGGCCAAGGGTAGATATAGATGTAACCAAATTATGATAAGTGTTGTCATCCTATGAGGTGTGACAACTCACGTCATTAAAGGCTCAACCACCTTATCTCTATGTAAAGTTAAGCTAGTGTGGAAAGGACTTTAGTGGAGAACTAGCGAAGAAATGAACTAGTTAGATAAAGTACCCCTTTCACACTAACATTCTGCCTTCGACTTCAAATCTTTTTGTTTTCAATGCTTTTTTGCATCTTCAACATTAAGAATATTTTTTTTTGTGTTTTCTTCGTTCCTTTCATTGCATTTCCACCTTCTTGGCCACATTCTAATCGCCATTTTCCATGCGGCCTTAACACGTGACTAATTACTAACTTTGTTGCGAAGCTCTTGTAAACTCCAAAGGGAATGTTGCCACCAATCCACCCAAAATAGTGGGTACTCCAAAAATTAATGCAAACAATTAATATGATGGGCCATTAATTTAAAGAAGGTGCACAAAACAATTCAAATTCAAAAAAATAACAATGCAGATACCAAGCAAACGTCACCCCAATCAGGTAAGGCACAAAAAGGCCCAAACCACCCTTAAAAGTAAAATCCGAGAAGCAATTCAGAGGAAAAATCGGATGAATGAGACTAAGAAAGATAAAGAGCACTAATTAGAGTCAATTGAGATGAAAGGAGTTCACAGGTCAACAATGGAGACTATTTATTTTCTTATCAACCTCAAAGTAGGCAATTCTAAATTAGAGTACATGTGATAAGGAGTTGTGTTCTAGTCTCCATAGTGAAAAAGTGAGACCACTATCAAGAAAGTAAATAGTTGTGCATATAGATCATCAACCTCTATAATATTTATAGGCACAAAACTAAACTCCAACTAGCAAGGCTTAACAAACAGATTGAGTTTCCTCAACAATTTCACTCAATGAGTATGTATAAACAAGATATGACCAATAAAGTGATTAATACATTGTATGGTATATCTTCTCTTTGTGTTGAGAACTCTTTCTCTTTTGGAATCATTTGCCAAATAAGTATATACTAAAGACTAACATATCAACAAGTAAAGAGAAGGAAAGTAGTCGATTGTGAACCAAATCTAGACTTTTTTCCTTAAAAAATGGGCTCTTATACAAAGTAGTAAAGTCATTCATACCAAAAGAGAAAATATTGTTGTTTATGCATGAGGCTCATACCGAAGGGTTTTAGACCATTTTGGTGTGTCAAAGATAGCTGCAAACCTTCAAAGATATGTTTATTCGTTGTACATGCAGATGAATGTATCTAATTTTACTAGGGGTTGCAAGTTGTTTGTGTTAGCAAGCCAAGTAATCAAAACTTGGGGCTGCAACAACCACTACGTGTGCCTATAAGGCCATATGAGAGCATTCCCATGGATTTTGTAAATGGTGTACCCATGTCCAAGAAGTGTCTTGATTATTTATGGATAGATTCAATTAGACATCTAGACAAGTAGTGATTGCTAAGGGGAGTATCTCTAGCATTTTATAAATCAATCATAAAAATAATCATGACAACTTTCTTTGTGTCAATATATTAGGATTTGTGCAACTATGTACACTAAGAAAGGCTTTATAGGAATATAATTATCATTCAAAAATTACTTGAAAAACATAGGAACACGTAAAGAGATAGGTGCTCCTATCTTGGTATTCTTATTACCATCACGTAGGATGCCTACCAAATAGATATTCTACTTATCACTAAAAACTTATTTTAAGTTTTTTCTTCAAGTTTTCCTACACCTCTAGGTTGGATGTGCATTTAGTAGATATTCTGGTCATCTCTAGTTACATTACATTATGACTTTTTTCTCATATTTTCCTGTACTTTTGGATTAGATGGCCATTCAATAGATATTCTACTTATCTCTAGTTACATTACATTACGACTTTTTTTCTCATATTTTCCTATTCCTTTGGATTAGATGGCCATTCAATAGATATTCTACTTATCTCTACTTAAATTATATTTGGTTTTCTTTGGTGTGGGATGTCTATTCATAAGGTGTTTTGTCTTGTCATCTAAATGAAAATGTGCTTTGCCTTGGACCAAATTTTGTTGTGGATGGTTAACACCATTTTTTAATTTTGTGTTTTTTCTTGACCAAAATATGTTTCACGTGTTTTAACACCATTTTTAAATGTTTTTATTTGCGGCTGTCACAAAATCCAGGATTATTGATATTATATTTGCATTTGCAAATGACAAATCACATGGACTTGTATCTTCATAAAAACGTGATAATATTTTAATTGTTTGTATTATATTTGCTTGTCATGTGCATGTAGTTCAATTCTAACAAAAAGAATAATTTAAAAAACACGTTACAATTGCCTCATTGAAGGCCTCAGTTTGGTTTTCCGGTATGGGTGTGTGTCGGGCAATGTGACAAAAGTTCGATTCCTTTGAAGTGCCATGTTCACACAAACACAGAGTGAACAGAAATGCCTTCTCTTGAGAGTCTTTAATAACCTTTATCAAAAAATACAATACTGGGAGAGCCACTATTTTTACATATTGTAGGTGACACGTGAAGGCTTATTCAGGATTGAATGTCAATTTGATCTAGTCAGCTATTGTTAAAGCATCATAACTAAATTGATTTGACAAAGCACCATGCTGAAATCAACAAGGCTATAAAAACAAGTTGATTCCTAAAGGAAAGCGCGAAGCATAGTTTCACTTATTTCGTCTTTCATCTGCTCAAGTTCTGTCTCGGCAGCTTTCACAAGATCCTTCATGGTTATCCTGTGTGATTCTTTGTATCGAAGTGCAGCCTGCAGTAAATGGTTCTGAATCAACACACTATTACTGTTAACATAAAAGAGAGATTATATTTGTAAATGAGCAACATACCTCTGCAGCTGCTCTGATGATTGCTGCATTGATTGTCCCACTTGCAAACTCAAAGCGACGACCCAACTCTTCGAAATCAATATCTGTGGCAACTGGTGCCTGTTTATGCAATGATTGACAAATTTCTTATATCATGCATTTGAAGCAACAATAACAACAGATTTCATGTGAATAGGATTTATATTCAACTGTTTATGTTTCTACTGAAATGATACTTGTCCAGATTGCTACAAACTGCAGAATAAATGCTATGAATAACATTGCTACTAAAGAGAAAATATGGAAGAACTAAATGCACTTGAATAAAAGAAAATGAATTACTGAATAAGTAGTCACTGAGTTTTCTCACTCAACCTCCTATCTCCCACTTCTACTAAAATATCTTTGAATTTTTGTATGATATACATGTACAAGTGCCTTAGTTCACTATGTTCACAATTTCCAATACAAAATGAAAGAAAAGTTCCCTTGATTTTCCAACAAAAACCCGATAAGAATGATGTGAAGGGTTTGTCTCCTAAAGGAAGATACAAATGACGAAAGTAGACCTACAAAAATAGTTACTAAATGCCCTTTTGAGCGTTAGTGTTATTCAAATGTGAGAACAGACTCTTCCTTCACATTTCACACAAGTATTTACAACTTCCTTTTCCTTCAAATTCAATGCCCTGTGCAAAGTTCAGAATATGTAGCACATACTGGGCATAGTGATCTATGGTGGCAGCTCAGATAGACTATCTAGCGGTCAAGGTTCAAATGCAGACATACTTACAAAATGGGTGCGAGTGTTCAAATCTTGAGCATCACTAACTCAAAATTGAAAAATATATAGCACATAAGAGTGATCTAGGTAGCTGCTTGGAACAGAATGCCCTTCAGACAGGCACCTACCCTTAAGTTGATACCCTAATCTTCAGACAGTCACCTTGCCAAGGTTGCAGTTTCTTCACCAAAGCTCAGGATCCCAAACTGTATCACAAATTGAAAAGCTTAGAATTTTTTTTAAGTCATTCCTCCTCACTCTGGGATGTCAGATTTTCTGAAGTTCGTTCCAAAGGGCCCCAAAACAAAAAAATACAGAAATATTTGATAACCTAAAAATTTAAAGAACTGGTACACTTAGTTTCAATGAGCTTCCATTTCACAATGTATCCTCTTCACTTCAAGGGGGACACTTGTTACATGCAATTTCAGAATCTTGAGACCAATAAATTATTATAATATTATCCTACAATGACTGGATTCTACATGCAAATTGCTTCATCTATTCTTCCTCACATAACAAGACAAAGTTATATATAACAGAAGGTAAAGGAGAATATATCAAAAGCGTAGAGAGATGTCAATGGTCAATCCCTTGGACTAAGAATCACAATGTGTAGCTTCACATCTCACCATAGATGCTCCCTTGAAATAATTAGGCAGTAATAGCTTACATATCCTCTTTGAGATAGTTGTACATACATATCCTCTTTGAGATAGTTGTACATACTTCTCAAACCAATCAAATAGTTCATACCTCTCAAATCAAAAAATAGTTAATTCCTGCATTTAGATATTGTTCTGCTTGTGTATATTTTTATCTACATTCATTAACCGTTTGTTTAAGTTATAATTCTAGAATTCTCTTCATGCTATGGTTTTTTTATTATTTGATTCCACCCATAACACATTCAAGTTCGAACAATTTTCTGTGTTGTCTATTGAATTGCCAATCAAAGACAGATCACTGGGATTAGAGCAAGTTGTCTACTTCCTAATGATGGTTTGGCGTTGCATATATTTTGTAAGTACCTTGTATACATGAAAGAGAATTGAAGTCAAGGGAAACAAATCCAAGATGCAGACTTCCCGCACGTTGATTATCCATCAAAATCATTTGGCAGTTTCAACAAACATAACAAATAAATAGGTTTCAAGATGTTAAAGAAAACTGGTAACACGAGTCAAGGTCTTGCCAAAGATGGTCAAAGAATTTGAAAATTAACAAAGGCAGAGACAAAGATGTAGAGTTTGATGTTCATTACAATAATTATCTCAACATTGTGATTTCCTCTTTCTTGATAAAAGAAGGTGAATATATATCTATATGTTAAAAAAAAGGTTACAATACCATTTCAACCCCCTAGCATCAAAATTCCTATGAGAGAGGAATCTAAGAGATTTGACACAACTAGAGTATGATAATTCAGACCAACTCAATTCCGAAAATGTAACATCTAATGAGTATTTGCCAAACTTAAAAATGTCTAAAGACTGCATAGAATATTAGAATGCATATAAGTAGTAACCTACTATCGTGTTATAAAGATACATTAGGTTGATTGACCTTTTCCTCCACCATGTCAGGTATACGATTTGGCATGGAGTAACAAATTAAGGAGTGACATTAGGGCTGATAAAAAGAAAATAATTAGGAGAACGTATGGCTTCAACACTTAATAGAGTGTGAAATGGGCTCTCCAAAGCCATTGTTTGATTCTGCAAATAGTTCTTTGTCTGATCTACATGTCCATTCCATTGTAAGTGGGAATAGGTTGGGGATTGTGTATAACAGTTGAAAAATTCAAGCCTCGGCAATAACTCGGCTGACCCAGAAAAAAAAACTCAGATTCGCTAATCATGGGAAAATACTTGGTAACAACTCAGCAAATTTCCTAACATAAAAAAAAAAACATAAATTTGTAAAAATATTCTTCAAAAACATGCAAACGTGCATATTGCTGAACTTATGAATAAGAGCTGATAAGAGCCAATTTCTTGTTCCCAAATGCCTGCAAACTAAAAACACCACTGCTCCAACCCCTGTGCTAAATAAAAGACTCCAAAATGATGCAAAATGATGAGTTTTTGGGGCGGAATGGACTTATGGAGCCACAGGCAAGTTTTTAATTGAAAGTTGCAAGCTTTTTGCAATAACTTGACAAAATCTTAGCAATAACTTACTGGCAAGTTATACTATGAGTAACTCATGAGCCATTTCAACTCTCAAGTAGTTCTGCAAGTTTACGGTGAGTTTTTCATCTATGCTGTGTATTGCATGTGGAGTGCTCTCCTACTGTTTCTGTTTGGCCAGGCTTGTTTAACCAGTGTTCTACCTTTGGGTGAGAGCATGGTATAGTCTCTTTCTTGTATCAGTTTTGCAAACCTGTGTTTGGAAGACCCTTGTACAAAAAATCCTAAATGGCTGCTATATGATTCTAATATTGGTCACAGCCTTCCAGTTGACCTACAATTCATCGCTAGCAATCAAATGGAGAATGCAATTGTGAAGAACAGGAGCATTGAGTCCATTCCCGTATGGTGGTCTCCAAGCATTTCATAGCATTCATGATAGCACTGGTGTTATTAGATGGTGCTCTGGACCTGGAATTGGGTGGCCCCTCCTTTGGGTATGCCTATATACTGATTCCACCGAGACTGTGAATTAAGCCCTAAGAGTCATTGGATAAGGGATTTTCCATGACAATTCCTACCCTAAAAAGGAATAGGTCCTTATAGCATTGTCAGATGAGATTTGAGGAGCATACTCTCAATTTGGCAGGGGAAAGGAATAAAAAATTTCAGGAAATATTGAGCTTAGTGCAGTAAGAGTAGTAACCCTTTGGAGTTGAGGCTGAAGGGAGGAGGAGCTAAGGATTAGTTGAAATGGTGAATGGTGAGCCTCTGCTATGTACAATGAGGAAGCATGTACTTGGTTATGGTTAGTTCCCCAAAAATTCTAAGATTGTGATTGTAGATCTGGTAGCATTGCAATCTCTTTTCTATCTATTTGGATGGATCCCTCCCCCTGGCTCCCTCCAACAACAAATGTTTGATACTTTGATTAGCCTTGGGTTTAACCGTTTAAGTGAATTTTTTATTAGTCTGCATCTTTTCTCTGTCTATTATTAATCTCTAATATAGTTTGATGTCCCTATTGCTTCCAAGCTTTCTTTGTAATTTATAATGCCCCTTATCCTCCTTCAGAGCATTGACCAGGAGTGAAGGGCTTTTCCCTCTTATTACAATTTGCTTGTTGACGCTCTTACACACTTGTTTAGCATTCCGCTAGTAGATTGTCACAAGACCATAATATCTGTATCATAATTATAAGGAGCCAACTTGATTGCTGACCATAACGTCTCTACCTAATGATGAATTGTAGGGGGTTGCATCCCTACTCAGTTCGTCATAATAATCACTTATCCAATTTCGTGATGATCAATCAAAATAAACCAATGCTTATATATATGCTTCATTAGCATGTCCCCAACTGGGTTGGCCAGACTCAATTCAAAATTTAAATATTATTTATTAATAATTTAAATTTATTAGTTATTATTAAATATTAAAATTCAAATATTTTGGTGTTAATAAACACCATTCTTGCCAAAAGAGTTTTGAGGCCTTCTTAAGAAGCAAGGACATGACAATCCTCCCCACCTAGATGTTGCTTGCCCTCAAGCAACTTCAGATTTAGGTGCTCAAAAATCTCCCTCCTTCCCATGTTGCGTTATCGATTGGGAGATTCTTCTATTTCACCAAGTACTCCAGAATGACTTTGTTTCTCAACCTTTTCTCCCTCACATCCAACACAATCTCGGATTCGAGGATCAATTTTCCCTCATCATCAAGGGGAGGTTGCTCTACTGAAGGTGCAATTTGTGGTCCAAGTACCCTATTTAGGCATGACACATGAAAAATGTTATGAATTTTTCAATTTTGCTGCCCTGTGGTAATTCGAGCTAATAAGCAACCTCCCCAATCCTCCTCACAATCCAGTAGGGGCCATAGAATCTTGGCTTCAACTTTTCTGCACCATTCCCCTTGAGGGTAGACTATCTATAACACTGCAACCTCAAATAAACCATGTCATCAATATCAAAAACCCTCTCTATCCGGTGCCGATTTGCATACATCTTCTACTGGTTCTGAGCTTGCTGCAATATTTTCTTAAGAGAATGCAAGATATCCATACTTTGTTGCACTGCATCCTTAGCTCTAGGAACTCTACTATTGGTAAGAATCAAATCCATCAATGAGGTAGCATCATAACCATAAAGAGCTTTGAAAGGTGATATACCAATAGACATATGATGCGTGGTGTTGTAGCAAAACTCCCCCAAATGCAACCACTTCATCCAAGTTGTTTGCTGCCCCAAGACATAGTTCCTTAGGTAGCCCTCAATCCACTTGTTCACAATTTCTATTTGCCCATTTGTTTGTGGATGGTAGCTAGTGCTTGGAGTCAATTCCGTGTTAGTGAGACGAAAAAGTTCTTGGCAACATAAACTGATAAACCTGTTGTCCCTGTCACTCACGATGTTCTTGGGCAATCCATGAAATCTAAATATTTCTCTAAAGAACAGATCAACAACTTGTGGGGCCTTAAATTCTGAAGGAATGGCATGAAAATGATCATAATTTGTAAGCCTATCAACCACCACATAGATACAGTCCTTACCTTGCACCTTGGGCAGCCTTGTAATGAAGTCCATGGAGATGCTTTCCTATTTCTGATTTGGGATTATAAGAAATATGGGCAAAGTAAGAGAAGCTGCAAAATATTCAACACAAGATAATACAATTGCATTCTCTATTCCACACTCAATACATGGCTAATATATAGCCACTTACATAGCCAAACAACCTCCTATTTAATAGGGAGGTGTTATAACAAATATCCCGGAATACCATTCACGAGTATAACACATTAACCACTAACTATTGTGATGTATTGTTATTTCAACAATATATTCGACTAACCATCCAAACCTATATTAGTGAGTTGTTTACTAACAACATCACTATTATAATAGTAATTACCTTTCTACATTTATATAATTACTAACATCTCAAATATAATGTAAACATTAATTTTCCTAACATTCCCCCCCTTTAATGTTTACATGGTAGAAAAACATTCACACACTCCTCTGCAATATGCTCACCCTTGTGGCATGTCCAACTATGTGACTCATGACCTTGATCCAAAAGAAAGCCTTTCTCCTTCCATGGTTTTAAACAGGCTTACCACAAACCTTGACGTGATAGGAACTCGTCAACTGTCCACCTCGTGTGGTTTTCTAGATCCTCCCACAAAACCTTTCAAGATCCATGAACTGACTTACTCTGGTGCTTTTGTTTGCCACTATGCTTGTACATCAGGGAAGTTATATAGAAATCAACATACATATCACAAATCTAAAAACCCATACTAGAAAAGGTTTCACATTTCATTCCATAAGAACATAATGTTCTTAATTGTAGTCACTGTTATCGATCACTGCCACTTGATCTCGAAAAGAAAATCATACCATATTGCATACTACTGTCTGGATCTTGTTGCACATGGCCATTATTGCCAGTGAACGTATCCACCAATCAACCATCTTCCAACGAAGTACGGCACTTAGAGGATCTTCGCAGTCATCTGCTCTCCAATACAACCATTTTTCCAATATCCACACGCCACACTAAAAAACTGAAAAACTAAAATCCACACCAAAAAATTCACAATGCACACTGGTCACCAAATCAGTTGCCCGGCCCCGTCGTTGGTGACTAAAAAGAGGTCATTGGTTGTCCTCCAACCTCTATTGCCTCCATCCTCTAGTTGATTTGCTTGCTACTTAGTAAATTTGTCTTTTGAGGCTCATTTTATCAGTTGTGAGGAAAGAATATATCCTCCCCCCCTTGATGTGAAATTCTTACAAGGAGTGTCAGGTACCACCGATCATGCACTCCGATTATAATTGAAACAATTTTTATTTATATTTTTTTTTCTAACACTTTTGAATTTTTACAAATTTTGACTACATACTATATATAATTTGACCAATAATACTACCCACCCAATAAAAATATTACCTACATAGACATTGCCCCCAAATACATAAAACATGCCATTTTTCTGTAGAACTTTTAATGACTGAAATACAACAATGAATGCTACAGTTCTGATACAAAGATCAGTCCAAAAATTCAGGTATACTATATTTCTGACCTGTGAAAATGGTGCACTCTGTCCATAGGAAATCAATGAAGAGCCACATCCCAGTTTCCTAGCTTATTACACAATAGCAAAACATCAACTTATGACAGCAATATCTTCTTGTTAGGACTTAGACTAGTCTAATCCATACACCGAAGGACTATCCAAACTTCAAGTAGCAACAAAGGCGTTCAGATTTGATTATTTCAGAATCACTGTAATGCTTGGTAATACACCCATGGCTTGGAATACCCTCCAGTTTGGCTCCAACAATGTGTCAAGGCTCACGTCCCCTTAAATACTCATCGCTCAACACCTTATTATGCATAAATGATCAAGGAAAGCCCTCATACAGAGGAATTCGACCTGTCCAAAGCATACGCTCAACAAGGAAGTATCAAAATCACTAATGTGGCGTGTGTCCAAACTATGTGCAGATTACTATACTCCTCACATCCTTCTAGAACGCCCAACTGTGGCTAGATTGCAAGCACCATTCAAACTAATGGAGAAGCCAATCAATTGTGGGTTGTCAATGATGGAAGGGCACGAGCTAGACACGTAAAATGCGCATCCCAAAGGATGCCACATAAGAAGAAGAATCAAGTCAGCAAAGAGCTCCATGCAGCCAAGTATATACGCTAAACAGAACCACAGATCCACAGACTTTGAATCTGTTGGAATAAGAGTCACCGCTACAGGCCCACTTTAATTTGTGCAGTCGTATATGCAACCAAGCCGCCACAAATATCTATCGATCCTGTTGTTATGAACATGCCTGGCAATAATGAACACACAGATCTAGAAGTAATTTGTGCTATCAATAATATGCGTGATATAATCCTTCCACTATGTAAGGTGGGAAGGCCACGTGAACTCCATGTTGTGAAGAATAGAGCACCAAGCCTCAAATGAAATAAACTGCTCTCGCTGATCTTCTAAACCACCATGGCTCTACCCATTTCATTAAACCTGGCTATGATACTATATAAGAAATATGGGCAGAGTAAGAGAAACTGCAAAATATTCAACACAAGATAATACGATTGCATTCTCTATTCTACACTCAATACATGGCTAATATATAGCCACTTACATAGCCAAACAACCTCCTATTTAATAGGGAGGTGTTATAACAAATATCCTGAAATACCATTCACGTGTATAACACATTAACCACTAACTATTGTGATGTATTGTTATTTCAACAATATATTCGACTAACCATCCAAACCTATATTAGTGAGTTGTTTATTAACAACATCACTATTATAATAGTAATTACCTTTCTACATATACATAATTACTAACATCTCAAATATAATGTAAACATTAATTTTCCTAACAGGAATGGGTAGGGGCTGCACCAAACCAACTGGAATGACATGCTCGGTCTTGTTTTATTGGCACACCAAGCACGCTCTAACATGCTGCAATACATCACTCTTCAACCCTTTCCATGAGAAACGCTCCCTTATTTGCTTGTATGTCTTGTAGAAACCTGGATGACCAGCAAGAGGTGTGTCATGACATGCCCTCATAATCTTCTCCTTAACCTTTGATTTTGGCACAAGATAAACACGACTTTTGTAGAGAATGAGGTCTTCAACCACCTTGTATCTATCATCAAGCAACTTCCCCTCAAAAATATCAATAGCAAATAAGGCTTCCTTGAGAGTGCATCAGCCACCACATTGTTCTTTCCTTTCACATATTCAATATCAAAATCATAGGCTTGGAGTTTGCTTACCCATTTTTGTTGTCTATCATTCAAATCACGCTGATTAAAGAAGAACTCAAGCCTATTATGATCTTTCTTCACCACAAATTTCCCACAAACTAGGTATTATCTAAATTTGGCAAGGGCATGCATGATAGCTAGCATCTCCTTGTCATAAATAGAGAAAGCCTTTTTCTAAATCCTTGAGCTTCTTGCTCTCATATGCTATATGATGTCTATTTTACATCAAAATTGCTCCAATACCCTCTCCTGAAGCATCACACTCAAGTACAAAAGGAAGTGAGAATTCTGGAATAACCAAAATAGGGCATGAACTCATTACCTCCTTAAACTTATCAAAGGCTTGTTGTGATGTAGGGCTCCAAGTGAATGCTCCTTTCTTCGTCAAATTGGTCAATGGAGCTGCAAGTTGTGAAAAGCCTTTTACAAATCTCCTATAGTAGTTGCATAAACTCACAAATCCTCTCAACTATGACAAGTTCTTGGGTCTAGGCCGATCCCGGACCGCCTTGATCTTCTCTTCATCAACGCTAACCCCTTGAGCATTAATCTTATGCCCCAAATACAAAATTTCAGTCAATCCAAACTCACATTTCGACATCTTGGCATGAAATGAATGTTGCTCAAGTATGCCAAGCACCTCTTCTATGTGCTTCAAGTGATCCTCCCATGTCCTACTATAGATTAGGATGTCATCAAAATATACCAAAACAAACTTCCTCAATTGTAGAATGAATACCTGGTTCATACATGACTGAAAAGTGGCAAGGGCATTGGTCAACCCAAATGGCATGACCAAGAACTCATAGTGCCCATAGTAACACTTCAATGTTGTCTTGTGCACATCTTCTTGCCTCACTCTTATTTGAGGATACCCTAAACGCAAGTCAATCTTGAAGAAATATACTGCACCATGAAGCTCATCAATCAACTCATCGATCCTGGGAATGGGGTAACAATTTTTTATTGTCCTCTTGTTGAAAGCTCTATAGTCAATGCGCATCCTCAATGTCCCGTCCTTCTTAACAAACACTACTGATGAGGCTAAGGGCTAGAGTTCGGACGTATATGCCCCATGTCAAGTAGCTCCTTAATCGCTTTCTCTATCTCCTTCTTATATGCTTGTGAATGACAACAAGGTGTAGTGATGACCGGTTTGGCCCCTCCCTCAAGCTCAATCACATGCTAAAAAACCCTCTTCGAAGGTAGGCCGTGAGGTATATCATCAAAGACCTTACTGTAGCTCTCCAAGATGGGTTGAATGTCAACATGGAAGGTCTTCCCTTCCTTGGAAGGCTGTGTATCCATGATCAAGCATTCGACTGCCCAAGCAACTTGATCCCTACGAAATGCTCTCTCCATCGCTTAGTTGACACCACCATAGGGCCTCCATTGGAAAGGCCACGAAGGACTACCTCCTTCCCGTTTGGTTTGAACTTAAGCTCCATTATTTGGTAATTTTGCATGTATTCTCCAAGTGAGTGCAACCATTGCACTCCAAGAACCATCAGTGTCGTCTATGTCGATCACTTAAGAGTCATCTCTCATCTTATGACCACCAAGAGTCAAATTCAGCTATTGAATCCTTTGATTGCATGGAAGAGTGTAGCCATCAACCACTGTGACATTGAATCCTTCAAAGTCCTCTCTCTTCAATCCCAATTTAGCCACCAACATCTCATCAATAAAATTGTGGGTAGCCCCACTATCAATCAAAACCGTTACTCACTGCCCCTGTAAGACTCCCTTGACTCGAAATGAATGATACCTTAGTGCTCTTGATAGGGCTGCAAGGTTCCTCTTGGATGCCCTTCCACTTTAGATTCATGCTCTTCTTCAATGACGTCTAATTTAGGATCAACAACTTCTTTGGAGTCATCATCAAAAACTAGCTCAATGTAATGTATGTGACCCTTCCCCAAACAACGATGACCTCGCTACGATGGCTCCCTACAATCAAAACATAACTTCTTTCTTCGGAGGTCATTCTTGGATATGTCTAATAGGTTAGGTTTGGGTCATGCCATCCTAGGAGGAGGAATGTCTCTTTGAGGAGGAAACTTCTTGGTCACAACAGGAGGTGCCTTATTGGAGTATGATCTACCCTTAGTTGATGAGTCTTCCAAATTCAATGATATCCTAATGGCATCTTGTAGTGAGCTAGGATCCAAAGCCTTCACCAAACCTCTAAGGGGTACGGATAGGCCTTCAACAAAGAGGACTATAAGCCTTCCTTCCATCACATCTGGGACCATCACTGCCAATCTCTTAAACTCAGCAACATAATTCTCCACTTTACCTTCTTGCCTCAGCTATGCTAATTCCCATAAATGAATTTTTGGATCCTTCCTATCAAATCTCTCTGTCAACCTCTAACTGAATTTTTCCAATGTTTTGATGGAATTGTAGCTGATGAGACAAAAAAAATGTCAAAAATGTCTCATCTATTAGCTAAATTAGTGTTTTCTTTAGTCAAAGAGAAGTGGTGAGCCTAAAATTCCAGAGCACCCACTATGGTTATGAGTTCGGTAATGATGAGGAAAGTGAGGGATTTTCAGCAGTTGAGATTTCATCATATCTTGAAAATTACGATCTGGGTTCTTGAGATTTTTGGACAAAAACTAGGAAACAAGGCGAAAGAACACATTAAATTTCACGAAAACCCAATTTGTGGTTTGAGAGAAAACTCCACCAGTCCATGCACTAGAAATTTCACCAGTCCATGTGCTGAAAATTTTGGAACTAAGTAGGATCTAAGTAAGGATAAGTATGATAGCATTTATGGTTGAGCAGTTTGGACTTCTATGAGCAGTTAAGGGACAACAGTTGAAAGCATCTAGGAGGCAGTTCCAAGCATTAAGGCATGTTGCTGGGTTGTGCAAACAAATGGAGCATATTTAGGAGATAGTTTTGGGCAGTTTGAACCTTTTTGCAAGCATTTAGGAGCTGTTTTATGAGCTTTAATGATACACAAGGTAAAGGAATGACTTTTTCAGCATTCAAATGTCTTTTTGGAGCTTGTTTAAGGGCTACAAAATAGGCATATCTTTTTTGAACGACCAAAAGAGATTGACTCAACAAGATGAAGAAAAGACTTATCTTTTTCCCCCAACACATGTTCCTATCTTCTACCAAGCTGTTGCATAGCTATAAGGCTCATCTTTTAGACCTTTGTTTTGTGGGAAGAGTTTCATGAAATAATATAGTTCAGTATTTTAGTAGCAGTGGTTGTTTGTAGTTTCATTTCTTAGCAACAATTTCATTTTCAGTTTTTTACATTTCCAGTATTTCCCTTTACAAGTTTCTTAGGATAGTTTATTTTCCAACAATTTTTCCATTCCCTGTTATTTACATTTCCAAAATTTCCCTTTGAATGCTTCCTAAGATAGATTTTATTCCAGCATTTTCATTTACAAGCTCTTGGATTAGATTTGATTCCAACAATTTCTTTCATGCATTGCCTTTCAATTTTGTTTGTAGAAAAAGAATGTCATGCAAATGATTTCTTCTCCCTCTTGCATATCGCCATGGACACCACTCTGGTTTGACAATTTTAATTAAATGATGAGGACTGCAGTGACCTTCATCAGTGGCCTTGTGTTACCATACCATGATACCACTATTCATGGGCCAAACCCTCAAGATGTAAGTCACAAATTTGATGGCTTCACCTTTGTACATGGGATTCAAAGAGAAATATGTATCTAAATTTTGCAACCACACCCTTGCTGATGAACTCCCAAATCCATCAAAAATTGGAATGGTGATCTCACCCAAACGGTGTTGGATGCCCTTCCTATCTTCATACCTTCTCCTCCTATGCCCTCTTCTTGTTTTCATGTCATGGAATTCTATGAAGGTCATATCTCTACGAATGGCTGCATTTAGAGCATGGTATTCATTATGCAATTTGGCAATATCATTAAGATATGGAAATACAAATAAATAAATAAAATAAAATACATATCAAAAATATAAATATACATATTAATAATTTATTATTATTATAATTAATTATAAATATCATAAGATAATATATAATTATAATCATCAAATATAACAATTTAAATATTATTATAATTATAATATAATGCTATTAAAACACATATAAAATTGATAAAAATAAATATATAAATATAATAATAAAATGAGAAATACATAATATATTAATATAAAATATAAAATAATATATACAATTATGATTAAGCAACCAGCGATTCCATGAAAGCAGCGATTCATAAAAGGTTATTAAGACAGTTATTAGAGTCTCTAAGAAGGCAGCGATAAAGGTATAAGGAAATAAAATAAACTAGTAAAAGAAGCAATGGTTCATCTATTTAGTCTGGAGCAGCAATAAGTATCATATAAAGTATAAATGGGCAGCGATTTAATATATATCTAGAACAGCGATTGATATGTTAGGTTTGTTAACAAAAGATTGTGTCTATTCTAAGGGACACCTCCCTTCAAGTAAAAGGATAGATATATATGCAGAATATAAAAGAAAGACAATGAAGGATTTTATTCAGGAAGAATATATGAGTAGAATGGGAAAATGAGAACAAGGGGTATGAAGTCTGATTTAGAAAAAGATCAGCGAGTATAATAAAATATGCATTCAGACCAGAGTAAAAGAAAATAAGTAAATTAAATATGAGATATGAATTGATGTTGCTACAAGAATAGTGTTGAATATAAATACAGAATAATTATATATACATCATATATATATATATAGGAATGTTAGCATATATATATATATATACTCCAAAATAGCAGACCCAAGTGCTATTAGGAGCCATGATCATCATAGCAGAAATATGAAGGACGGGAATAGAATAAGAAAGAAAAGGCATGCTGGCTGGAAATAAAGAGGTTCTACAGAATGGTAGCTTGGAGAAATAGGGATATTTGCAAAATTGACCAGCAATAAGGAGATAAGTATTTTATGAATTTAAATAATAGTGTAATTAATAATAATTCATACATGATGCTATTTATTTAATGTTATCTATTTTTTATTGATAACATTGGGAATAATAAATCATGCATGCTACTAGTTATCTTATAATATTGCTGATATGTTTTGCTCCATTGATATTATTGTATGTAATTACATATATATATTTATATGAAATATATATATATAAATATATGATTATACAATAAAGATGCTTGTAGCAATTATTGAGCCTTATAAGTAATGGTGATTATTTGATAGAAAAATGAATAGATTTATGAATGTCTTTATCCTATGATTGATCAGGAAAAGGAGGAAAAGAATATAGTTTGAACACTAAACCCTCATAAAAGGATATCTTCATAAAATTAGGGCAAGAATTATGGTTATCCCAAAAAGGGGACATTACAAGTGGTATCAGAGCGTAATTCTGCCATCTTGTGGAAGAAATTTAAAACAAGAGGGATCCATTGAAGATTATATATCTAAATTTCAAAGATTATCAGTAATGGGGCACCGCCCAAGGAACAAAGAACACAAGGAACCACACCACGACTGATAATGGCGGACATTGCGTCCAATAATGGCAGTCATTGCAACCGATAATGGCATACATTGTGTCTGATAATGGCGGTCATTGCGACTAATAATGGCGGACATTGCGCCCAATAATGGCGGTCATTGCGATTGATAATGGTGAACATTGCGTCCAATAATGGCGGTCATTGCGACCAATAATGGCAGACATTGCGTCTGATAATGGCAGTCATTGCAACAAATAATGGCGGACATTGTGTCCAATAATGGCATTCATTGCGACTGATAATGGCGGACATTGTGTCCAATAATGGCATTCATTGCGACCGATAATGGCGGACATTGTATCCAATAATGGCAGTTGTTGCGACCGATAATGACGGACATTGCGTCCGAAAATGGCGATCATTGCGTCCGATAATGGCAATCATTGCGACTGATAATGGAGGACATCGCATCCTATAATGGAGAACTTTTTCTATAAGGGAGGATCAAGTAGACCCAAAAAGGCTAAATCATAAGAGAAAGGGCAAGAGTTGGCATGATGGATCCTAAGCTCCCCATCAAGTCATGCTTCCCATACTCTCTTATGGTTGAACCCTCCAAGGATAGAAGATGCATTAGGGACATGTGTGTGTCATCCATTGTGATGTGCTAGTTAGCCATTGTGTATGTGATGAATGTTAGAGCTAATCACTATGTATTTGGAACTCGTCATTGTATTTATGACTACTTTATGCTTAAAAACTATGAAAATGTTAAAAAAATTGTTTGTCAAGTTGCTTAAGCTGGTTGGTTGTTTGCTTGAGCTACTGGGTTGCGTGCTTGACCTACCTGCTTGCCTACTTGAGTTGGTTGCCTACTTGCGTGTTTCAGTTACCTGCTTGTCTACTTGAGCTAGTTGCTTATGTGCGTGAGCTACTTGCATGTGTGCTTGAACTACTTGCCTGCTTGGTTGAGCTAATTGGTTGTCTGCTTTAATATTTTATTCATGTGGAGCTCATCATTGTGTTTTCTATCAAAATGCTTATGTGGTTGGGAGGCACTAACAAATTAATTTATCTAAAACTGAATTATTATTAGTACCCAAATGCAATAATAAAGAGTTGTGACTATTGATGTGAAAGGATGTTTGGAATTGTGATTGCTTGAGGACAAGCAATCTTGGGCAGGGAAGATTGTCATGTCCCCGAAATTGTAACATTAAGATATGGAAATACAAATAAATAAATAAAATAAAATACATATCAAAAATATAAATATACATATTAACAGTTTATTAGTATTATTATAATAATATAATGCTATTAAAACACATATAAAACTATGATATTGCTATCAGGATTCAACCGTGTAGTTTCGAGTCAAACTCATTGACCCATGTTTCATGAGTAGTGGTTCAACAAGAACATATAAAACTGTTAAAAAATGAATATATAAATTCAAATTATAAATATAATAATAAAATGAGAAATACATAATATATTAATATAAAATATAAAATAATATATACAATTATGATTAAGCAGCCAGCGATTCCATGAAAGGCAGCGATTATATCTTTAGACAAAGCAGTGATTCATAAAAGGTTATTAAAACAGTTATTCGAGTCTCTAAGAAGGCAGCGATAAAGGTATAAGAAAATAAAATAAACTAGTAAAAGAAGCAACAGTTCATCTATTTAGTCTGGAGCAGCAATAAGTATCATATAAAGTATCAATGGGCAGTGATTTAATATATCTAGAACAACGATTGATATGTTTGTTAACAAAAGATTGTGTCTATTCTAAGGGACACCTCCCTTCAAGTAAAAGGATAGATATATATGCAGAATATAAAAGAAAGATAATGAAGGATTTTATTCAGGAAGAATATATGAGTAGAATGGGAAATGAGAACAAGGGGTATGAAGTCTGATTTAGAAAGGATCAGCAAGTATAATAAAATATGCATTCAGAACAGAGTAGAAGAAAATAAATAAATAAAATATGAGATATGAATTGTTGTTGCTACAAGAATAGTATTGAATATAAATAAAGAATAATTATATATACATCATATATATATATCTATATATATCTTCCAGAACAGCAGACCCAAGTGCTCTTGGGAGCCATGATCATCATAGCAGAAATATGAAGAATGGGAATAGAATAAGAAAGAAAAGGCATGGCTGGCTGGAAATAAAGAGGTTCTACAGAATGGTAGCTTGGAGAAATAGGGATATTTGCAGAATTGACCAGCAATAAGGAGAAGTATTTTATGAATTTAAATAATAAGTCAGATAAATGTTTGTACATTTGAATAATGATGTTGATAAATACATCATGGATTTAAATAATAGTGCAATTAATAATAATTCATACATGATGCTATTTATTTAATGTTATCTATTTTTTATTGATGACATTGGGATTAACAAATCATGAATGCTACTAGTTATCTTATAACATTGCTGATATGTTTTGCTCCATTGACATTATTGTATGTAATTATAATACGATTATACAATAAAGATGTTTGTAGCAATTATTGAGCCTTACAAGTAATGGTGATTATTTGATAGAAAAATGAATAGATTTATGAATGTCTTTATCCTATGATTGATCAGGAAAAGGAGAAAAAGAATATAGTCTGAAGTTGAACACTAAACCCTCATAAAAGGATATCTTAAGAAAATTAGGGCAAGAATTATGGTTATCCCAAAAAGGGTACATTACACAAGGCAAGATCCCTTCTCTATTTGGAGGCACTATGTAAACAAGAAAAAGGAAAATAATGAAACTGTATTGTGGTCTACAATTGACCATAGTAAGTCAATAGAGCTCCAAAGCATATCCAGTTACATTAGAAAAGTATTAGTGTAAAAAGCACTCTAGAATATAAAAAAGTAACAAAAAAGAAAAAGAACCGTATAAATATAATGACAGCTTAATAGTTCTAAACTAGATTGGTGTGGATAAGATACATGCTATTTCCTTGCAGATACTTCTGAGCTAAGTTGCTCTGGACGAGACATTTCCCGGCTGCTATCAATTTGGAGATGGGGCAAAGTGACTTGTGGAGGAAAGCTGTCACAGAGTCTTATCCTTTAAGCAGACTTGCTAAGACATTAAAACTACTATTACAGAACTGAAGTATCTTGGAAAGATTAACTGACATGCAAATACAAAACAGTGAAATTGGAAGAGACTGCCTTGTGCTGCATATACATTTTCAAATTGGCTTCTACAATTTCTTTATTTTCATGGCTGTCTACGATGTGATAATTCACTACCCTAGCTTTTTCTGGTTTTACTGTAGCAAATTCGTGTTAAATAAAAGCATGCTGAAGATAGAATGAAGAATCACAATATTACCATATCATGATTTCATGTCACTATAAGCAAGCTTTCAATAAACTTACTGGCATTCATAGCGACCAGCCTGATATTTTAAATAGCTGTAGTCAATTAGATAAGCAAAGCAAAATCAATTACAAACCAATCATTTAATAAAGGTAAATTTCAAAATGTGAAAATAAGAACAAGCTTCAAATTTTAACTCAATCACTTAACAAGGAAAGAATCATTTTCCTTTATAAATTTGATATGGTGTATTGATTTTCCTTAGGAAATAATGTAGAAAAACCAGTTTATGGTATTCATAAGGTCAATTTAGCATTCTAGGTAACACCATAGAACATAATTTCAAAAAAGGAAAGATAAAGGAACTCCAACCTGTCAATAAGAGAATGTCCAAAAGGATCCATATTAAATTTTCTAAACCAACTTGAATAAAGGTTTTAAGAAGAATGCACAGTAGTAGGTAGGGGATTATTGCATTCAACCCATTTATTTATTGCTATCCCTGAATCCCTGGTGTCTTCTTCATGATTTCATTCAGCCTTCAGTCTTTGAAATTTAAATAATCCCTAACATAGGCTTATATTCTCGTTCTTAAAACAATTGCCCTTCATATCCCCTTAATTTCAAAGCTATCTCTAATTTTCATCAAACAGAAAAACTCATTTCTTAGATGGTTAGTGGCTTATCACAATACAAGACTGTATCCAAAGCGGGAAAATCACAACATTTCATAGAACTTATCATATTTGGTGGTGTTGATGTTGTAGCCACGGGCCTCATTCATCCAGCAATATTATTAATAAGAAAATAAATTAAATATAGCCGTTGGCTATTTATTTATTTGGAGCCGATTTTTTGAAGAGTCACTTCCATTTGTAATTTATATCTTTTATTAATGATGGCCAACTTCATCTAAATAATCGCCACCTTTTGTAGAAGATGCATCCACTCATTTGAGGCCGACCTTTCATCCATGAAGGGACGTGTTGTTTGACAATCACCATATCGAAATGTATATAAATGAGGCGCTGTTCACTTCTATGATCAGCCATTTTTCTATTCAAGTCAAGTGCGCACAAGTCTGAAAGAGTTCGATATCAGCAGATCGATATTATTCTTCAAGGAGATTGATATTATTCTTCAAGGAGTTCAATCTTATTCTTTTGATATTGCATCAAGTGTGGTGCTGCTAGTTTGGCCTTGTGATTGGCCTCATTGTAAAAGTGAATTGTTGTTCATTATTCAATATTTATGTGATATATTGTTGCTGGGTTTTTCTCCCTCAAGGAGGGTTTTCCTAGGGTATATGATGTGTTAAATTGTTTGAAAGTGTTCTATTTCTGCCTATTTAAATTCTGATCCTAAAACTAACATGGTATCACAGCGGGTTTAAGCAAGATCATGATCAGATTTGTATAAGCAGCATTATCTTCCTCTCTTATTCTCATCTCAGTGTGTCTATCTTATCTACAAAAATGGTGAACGGACTCAAGGTTGAAGATAGACTCAATGGTGCCTCTAACTTCTCCTCTTGGAAGTTTAGGGTTCTTATTGCATTGGAAGAAAATGATATTCTCGAGTTCGTGGAGGGTGAGGTACCTGAACCTTCCGATGAAACTGAGAAGACACAATAGAGAAAGAATGGCACAAAGGCCAAGAAGATATTGATTGATTCTGTGAAGGATCACCTTGTGCCTATTATCTCCAAGTTGAAGACAACTAGAGAGATGTTCAAGAATTTCGAGGGATTGTATGAGATCAATAACACCAACAGAGCTCTTGCATTGAGGCAACAGCTACATCACATCAAGATGGCGAAAGGAGATTCAATCATCTCCTTCTTTATGAAGATCACTGAGTTGAAGGATCAACTCTATGCCATTGGAGACATAATTGATGATCGAGACTTAGTCATGTTGGCGCTTAACGGTCTTCCTCAATCTTGGGAACCTTTTATCCAAGGTATAAGTGGAAGATCTAAGCTACCTAAGTTTGATCGTCTTAGAGCAGATTGCATTCAAGAGGAATCAAGGTTGGCAGCAAGGGGTAATGGACGAAGTTCTCACAATGAAGACAATCATGTTCTTGCTGCTCAAACTTCAAAGAGGAAAGGAAGAGAAGGGAGAAAAGGTAACTTCAAGAGGAATAGAGACAGGAAATCGGATGTTGCTCCTGAATCAAAGAAGAAGGATCTCTCCCATATTCAGTGCTTCAGATGTGACAAGAATGGTCACTATGCTAGAGATTGTGCAACAAGACCAAAGCAACATGCTTCTACTGCGGATGTGGATAATGTCTCTCCTCGGAAGGAATCAAGAGATAACTCAAATGGATTTCTATTTATCTCTGCCCTATCAAGCAATGTTCCAACCGATAGTAGTACATGGTTGATTGATAGTGGCACCATAGCTCTGAGACTCGCCGCGAGTCCCACGCCGAGCGGCCCTGGCCGCATCTTGGGTGCGTGGACGTGGGCGCTGCCGCATCCAAGTTTGGACGCGCCGGACACAGCGAGTCCCGACTGTGGGATGCGGCCGCAGCAGCAGCGGCCAAAAAGGCCAAAAACAAATTAAAACTTAACTTTTTTTTTTATTTGTTTTTTGATTTATATCTTCTATTTCGCCCTAAAAGGGCCCTCATTTCATTCATTTGGCAAAATAGGAGGAGAAGAGAGAGTTGTGAAGAAAAATAGGAGGAGAAGAGAGGGCAACCAGCAAGTTGTTGAAGACAAATCCAGGGGCATATATCATTTGGGGAGCTTCATACCAGCAAGGAGGTGCATTGAGAGCTCATTACCAGTGATTGGGAGGAGTTTGTATTGCATTCCAAGCTAAATCTAAGAGGTAAGTTCGATTTTAATTGATTTTTTTGTGTTTTTTTAACAAATAATTCATTGTAATTTGTAAAATCACTATTCTTTTGAGTTTGCATATTTTTTTTACAAACCCTACTTGCAACTTAAATAATTTTAGAAACCCTACTTTTGCAGCCACATTCATTTGCAAATCATACCATATTATTATTTTCACAATGTCTCATACCCCAGTCAGAAAAGACCCTGCTTGGAAACATGCTGAAATCTTTCCCGGAATGAAAAAAGGAGACGCCAAATGTTTCTATTGCAAAACAATATATCATGGAGGCATAAATCGATTAAAATATCATCTTGCACGCATACCCGCCCATGATGCAGTGGGTTGCCCTGTAGCACCTCTTGAGGTTGTTCGTGAAGTGCAGGTGCAATTAGAAACTTTTGAAATGCAAAAAGAAATGAAAAAGAAACAGAAGCAGGAGTTGTTGAGTGTTGGAGTTGGACAGGGACTTGGTGCTGTTGGAGATGCTTCTTCCATGCCTCCATACCGTCCTAGTGCTAGTGCTTGTGGTAGTGCTTCTGTTTCTGCATCAGCAATGCCTATGCGTACTCCTAGTGCTGGTGGCGCTGCTACTGCTAGTGGTAGTAGTGTTAGCATTGGCCCTAGAGTTCGTAAATCTAGGGTGGACTCATATTTTGTACCACGCACTACCCCTGGTTCCCAACCGTCGCTTGAGAGCATGGGTTGGAACAAGGACGCACATGATGCAGCCAAAAAGGCAATTGCAGACTTTTGGTACTACTGCACCATTCCCTTCCATGTAGCCAGGTAATTCTTTTTCGTTTAATTGTTTTAAAATTTATATTTAAATTTTAGAATCTAGATGTATCTCATTATCTCATTATCGAATTCAAATTTTACAATACTTATGTAACTTATCAATTTATTTATGACATGTTATAGGTCACCTTTCTGGCAAAACATGGTTGATGCGATAACCATATGTGGGGCGGGGTTCAAAGCCCCTAGTGAAGATGAATTAAAGGGCCCACTTTTGACTCAAAAGGTGGCAGATGTGAAAGCACAATTAGAGGAGCAGCGCAAGCAGTGGAGCATGATTGGTTGCACCATCATGACTGATGGTTGGACTGATAGGAGAAATAGGACGTTGCTTAATTTCCTAGTTTCCTCCGGAGGTAATTGTACTTCCTTCAATGCATTGGAATTTGAATTTTATTTAGTGAATCACATAATTTAATATGGCTGATTTATGTTTTTTAATTTATTGAATAATTGGTTTTGCTTATTTTTTCAGGTGACACCGTCTTCATTAAGTCCATTGATGCTTCTGCCCAAATCAAAAATGCCACATACCTGTGTGAGGCTATAGAGGAGGTGATAGCTGATGTGGGGGAAGAAAATGTAGTGCAAGTGGTGACAGACAATGCAGCAAATTATGTTGCTGCTGGTAGATTATTGATGGAGAGGCACCCTACTATATTTTGGACTCCATGTGCCGCCCATTGCATTGACCTCATGTTGGAGGATCTTGGGAAGCTCCCATGGATCAAAACATGTGTGGAAGCAGCAAAAAACGTTTGCAAATTTGTATACAACCACACATGGGTGCTTAACCTTATGAGGCAATACACGGGGTTGAGGGAGTTGTCTCGTCCTGGCATCACCAGGTTTGCAACAAATTTTATCACAATGCAATCCTTGATTCGGTCAAGGGCAGCTTTGAGGCGCATGTTTACTAGTGAGGAGTGGTCTTCCTCATCCTTTTCTACAAGCACTGCAGGGATTGTTGTGGCTGATTGCATTTTTGATGAGCAAGGGTTTTGGACACCAATGGACGAGATTGTGAAGGTAAAATTTAATTATTTATTATGTTCTAATTTTTAATCATATCTTACTTTTATTTGTTTATTTTCATTCACACTTATTTGTGAAACATGTTTGCACTTTGCAGTTTATTGAGCCCTTGCTAGTTCTCCTACGAGTTGCAGATGGGGAGAAGCCCGCAATGGGCTACATATATGAGGGCATGGATAGGGCCAAAGAGGCCATTAGATCAGTCTATGGTGGAGTTGAGGAGAAGTATCGTCCCATTTGGGATATCATTGATAGGAGATGGCAAAACCAACTTCATAGGCCCATCCATGCAGCCGCATGTTTCCTGAATCCGGCCTTCCAATTCCACCGTGATCTCCGTGCAGATAGAGAAATTCTTAGTGGGCTCTACACGACATTGGAGCGGATGTTGCCTGCTGTTACTACACAGGTGGTGCAGGAGATAGATGCTTTCACTAAGGCACAAGGAGCCTTCTTTGCACGTCAAATGTGCAAAGATAATAGGACAACATTACTACCAGGTAAAAATATATTTAAGGGCATAATTTTCATCTCTTTATATTATAATTTATTATTAAATGTTGAACTTGAACTTGAAACTTGAAATGAGATTGATTTTGTTTCTTTTTCTCATCTCAGATAGCTGGTGGAATATGTTTGGTTCTGATACACCGAACCTGCAAAATATTGCCATTCGTATATTGAGCCAGCCATGCAGTTCATCTGGTTGTGAGCGCAATTGGAGTATGTTTGAGCACATACACTCCAAGAAGCGCAATAGATTGACAGTGGAGAGGATGAACGACTTGGTATATGTTCATTACAATCTTCGGCTCAGATACAGGAAGCTTTTTGACCATGACAAAACCCCGATCAATCTAGAGGAGGTTGATCCACAGTCTGAGTGGACCACTGAGGCTACAGATGCAGTCTTTAGTGACGAGGACCTTGATTGGGTGGACCAGGCAGAGAGAGAGGCCGAGGTTGTAGCCATGGCTGAGGAGGAGGCTAGAGCACGAGGAGGCATAGATGTTGTTGGTGAGAGTGGCATGGAGAGTCAGACACAGGCAGAGACTATGGCTGCAGCTGCAACATCATCCAGGCCCTTTAGACGCCTTCGTAGGAAGGATGCTGGCTCCACTATGCCATAGGGCATAGAGTCATAGAACATTTTGATTTGATGTCATATTTCATATTTCATATTTGTATGGAACATTTGATGTCATGGATTTCATATTCCATGAGTTTTGTATACATTTGACTAATTTTATATATCTAAGTATGTTATTTCCTTTAGCAACGCAACTACAATTTGTGTACTTTATACTTATGTAATCGTTGTATACTTGTGCATGTGATCAAATTTGCTTATATTTGTGTTGTATTCAATAAAGGGTGCTTGAAACAAGTTTTAAATCTCTAAATTTCTAGGGTTTTTCAACTTTTTTTCATTTTGCCGCATCCGCGTTCGGAGTCGCCGAGTCCCGCACCGAGTTGCCCTCGCTGAGTCTGAGCCGCGTCCGCGTCTCATTACTATGAGTGGCACTACTCGGCATATTACAGGGTATAGAGAGCATCTTTCAGATTTGGTGGAGAGAGAAACCAACATTCAAGTAATAATCGGAGATGATGCTTGCTATTCAATGAAAGGTGATGGAGCCACCTCTCTTCATCTAGATTCTGGCATCCCTCTTCATTTGAGTGACATCTTGTCTATACCAGGTATCAAGAGGAACCTTTTATCAATTTCAGCTTTGGAGGACAAAGGATATCAAGTTGCATTTTCTGAGGGAAAAGTTCTTGCTTGGCCAAAGAACTCTAGCATCAAGATAGCCCAAGTGATTGGTGTTCGGCAAGAGAGTCTATATAGACTTTCCATTCGTCCAATTCAAGCATTGTTGCATGATTCCACCAATTCAAGCGAGCTTTGGCATAGAAGGCTTTCTCACCTTCACTTCAGAGCTCTTCCATCCATGGAGAAGATGGTTACTGGCCTTCTGAAACTTAGTCAGGAGCATGATGGTACTTGCAGAGGATGTGCAATGGGTAAGAATACTAAGGGTCCTTTTCATAGTAGTGAAAGTAGATCAAAATGTATTCTAGATCTTGTTCATTCTGATTTGTGTGGTCCAATGTCTGTTGCATCCTTGAGTGGTTTTTGGTATTATGTAATTTTCATTGATGACTACTCTAGAAAGACTTGGATTTATTTCTTTAAGTCTAAAGAATCTGAAGAAGTACTTGAGAAATTCAAAGAATTTAAGGCTCAAGTAGAGAATTTGTCCGGAAAGAGAATCAAAGTTCTGAGATTTGACAACGGAGGAGAATACACCTCTGGAGGCTTCTGTAACTTTTGTATTGAGGTAGGGATTAAGAGGGAGTTTTGTGTTCCTTACAATCCACAGCAAAACGGAGTTGCAGAAAGGAAGAATAGATCCATAGTTGAGGCAGCCAAAGCTATGATCCATGATCAAGACTTGCAAACCTTCCTTTGGGCAGATGCATCCAAAACTGCAGCGTATGTTCAGAATCAAAGCCCTCATCGTATTTTGGAAAATATGACTCCTGAAGAAGCCTTCACAAGTGTGAAGCCTAAGGTTAGTCACTTGAGAATCTTTGGTTGTCTTGTTTATATCCATGTGCCTAAAGATAAGAGAACTAAGTTAGAACCATTTGGCAAGAAAGGAATATTTGTGGGTTACAGTGAATCCTTAAAAGCCTACAGGGTTTGCATTCTAGGACAGAAAACAGATAGAGATCAGCAGAGATGTCTCTTTTGAAGAAGATGTTGCATTCAAAAGATCTAAAGGATCATACATGGAGATAGATAATGAAGACCAAGAAACTCCTCAGGACATGGACGTTGATCATACTCCTGAGATTCAGAGGGACTCTACTAAACCAGAAGAAGATATTGATCCAGTTGAGCCTTTGGAACCAGCTGATGAGCCAAGAGATATTGTCATAGGTCGAAAGAGACCTCTATGGGCTAGGCAAACTATGCAGGAGGCAGAAAAGTTTGCAGCTCCTAGAGGCACATTCAGAGAAAGCAAAAGACCACAGCAGTTCCCAGGCTATGTAGCATTAATGAGTCATACCATTGAGTCTGAGCCTTCCAGTGTTGAGGAAGCATCAAGTCAACAAGTATGGAGAGATGCTATGGCTGAAGAATATCAATCTATTATCAAGAATGATGTTTGGGATATTGTACCAAGACCTGAAGGGAAATCAATTGTATCTTCTAAGTGGCTTTTCAAGATCAAGCATGCAGCTGATGGAAGCATTGAGAAGTACAAAGCTAGATTTGTGGCTAGAGGATTCTCTCAGAAAGAGGGAATAGATTATGAAGAAACTTTTGCTTCGGTTGCTCGTTATACATCCATCAAGACTATCATTGCTATTGGAGCAACTAAGGGATGGAAGTTACATCAAATGGACGTAAAGACAGCATTCCTTAATGGTGTAATTGAAGAAGTATACATTGAGCAACATGATGGCTTTGTGATTCATGGGAAGGAGTCTCGTGTTTGTAAATTGAAGAAGGCTTTGAATGGCCTTAAGCAGGCTCCCCGTGCTTGGTATGAGAGGATTGATCGATACTTGATGAGCTTGGGCTTCTCCAAGAATGATGTTGATTAAAATCTTTACTTCAAGGTAGTTGATGGTGAGGCTTTAATCTTGGTTCTTTATGTTGATGATCTATTTCTTACTGGAGCAGAATATCTCATTATCAAATGCAAGGAGTTAGCTTCGGAATTTGAGATGAACAATCTAGGACATTCGATCTAGGATATATGCATTACTTTCTAGGGTTGGAAGTGTGGCAGAGACCCAATGAGATTATTCTGAGTCAAGGGAAATATACCATAGACATTTTAAAGAGATTTGGGATGATGGATTGCAAATCTATGTCTACACCAATGGAAACTAATTTGAAGAAGTTAAGTGAGTCTACAGCTAGTTCAAATCTGGTAGATCCTACTATGTACAGACAGTTGATTGGATCGTCGATGTATCTAGTCAATACTAGACCAGATATTTGCTATGCAGTGAGTGCCCTTAGTCAATTCATGAGTGAACCAAGGAAAATTCATCTAGTTGCAGCTAAGCATATCTTGAGATACTTCTGTGGCACAGTTGGATATGGTTTGAAATATACTTCCAGTGTTGATCTAAAGTTGCAAGGTTCTTCTGATTTTGATTGGGCAGGGAGTGTAGCCAATCAGAAAAGCACCTCTGAATGTTGCTTTAGTTTGGGCTCTGCGATGATTTCTTGGTGTAGCAGGAAGCAGTCTTCAGTGGCACTAAGCACTGCAGAGGCCGAGTATATTGCAGCATGTGTAGCAGCTCGAGAAGCAATGTGGCTTCGAAAGCTCCTTGCAAGATTGTTTGGACAATCATTGGAGCCGACTGTTATTCATTGTGACAATCAAAGTTGTGTGAAGCTATCTATCAATCTAGTGTTTCATGACAGATCAAAACATGTTGAGATCAAATACCATTACATAAGAGATATGGTACTGAGGAAAGCTATTCAATTGAGATACATTTGCACTAATGATCAGATGGCTAATATTCTCACCAAGCCTCTCTCAAGAGTGAAGTTTGTGCATTTTTTAGACAAGCTTGGAGTTGTGGAGAATGAAGCCCTTGTTGAGAGAGAGACTCAACATTAGTGATCTTTTGTGATTTACTATAATGCATCTTTCTCTGTGACGGAGAAATTTGAGGTGAAAGCCCTTGTTCCACCCTCTGGGAGTAGCCATGGTGGATGTCATGTTGAGAGACTCCATGACAACATCACGTTGAGAGACTCCGTGATGATTCCCTTGTACTTGTGTTTATCCACCCTCTGGGAGTAGCCATGGTGGACGTCATGTTGAGAGACTCCATGACGACATCACGTTGAGTGACTCCGTGATGGGCACTTGTACATATGTTCCTTTCCACACATGGGAGTAGCCATGGCGGACGCCATGTTGAGCGACTCCATGACGATATCACGTTGAGTGACTCCGTGATAAGCTCTTTTCCACAAATGGGTGTAGCCATTGTGGATGTCATGTTGAGAGACTTCATGACATGGATATCTGGAAGAATTCCTCCCTAGCTAAGAGGGAGTGTTGATGTTGTAGCCACGGGCTTCGTTCTTCCAGTGATATTATTAATAAGCAAATAAATTAAATATAGCCGTTGGCTATTTATTTATTTGGAGCCGATTTTTTGAAGAGTCACTTCCATTTGTAATTTATATCTTTTATTAATGATGGCCAACTTCATTTAAATAATCGCCACCTTTTGTGGAAGACACATCCACTCATTTGAGGCCGACCTTTCATCCATGAAGGGACGTGTTGTTTGACAATCACCATATTGAAATGTATATAAGGGAGGTGATGTTCACTTCTATGATCATCTATTTTTCTATTCAAGTCAAGTCCGCACAAGTCTGAAAGAGTTCGATATCAGCAGATCGATATTATTCTTCAAGGAGTTCGATCTTATTCTTTTGATATTGCATCAAGTGTGGTGCTGCTAGTTTGGCCTTGTGATTGGCCTCATTGTAAAAGTGAATTGCTGTTCATTATTCAATATATAAGTGATATATTGTTGCTGGGTTTTTCTCCCTCAAGAAGGAGGGTTTTCCCAGGTTATATGCTGTGTTAAATTGTTTGAAAGTGTTCTATTTCTGCTTATTTAAATTCTGATCCTAAAACTAACAGGTGGAATACAAATATAAAGAAGATAAGAAAAGTTAACTATGAACTCGATCAACAAAGTCTTTTGCAGAACAAATACCAAAGATACATGCAATTTACCTTGTTAGGAATCATTTTTTTCCACATTTGAGTTCGCACAACTTGATCAGGCATTTTAAATTCAACAATAAACTTCAACCTACGCCGTAACTCAGGATCCAACCTATGGATAGCGCTTTCCTATCAAACAAATGACATTTATTGTTAAAAATTAAATATAACAATCTGTGTTCTCCCAGTTTTCATTACACAGATTTCAGAAAATATAAATTGGAATTTAGGCAATCAGGAGGAGCAAACAAAATCCAACAAAAAACTCACTATGAATAGTACCCATTATAATATTGTATGAGGGAGACATATTATGGTAAGAAATCAATAATACAACATTATCTTTTAGAAATAGCATCATACTATCAATTAATGTTTTTTGGTCAACCAATATTAACTGTTTACTTATATCCTATCTATTCTACTAACTTGGCTCGAGATCTTTTTCATTGGTTGGTCACATTAACTGCTTATGGGTTCACAGGCTTGAGCCATATAACAGATAAATTAAGAGTTTATGATATGTATTACACCCTCTAGCATAGCTATAAATGTGTTTTCAAACAAAGCAAGCCTAATAGTTATAATAACTGGTCATTGAATGTGGTAAAATCTGCATTCAACCATTTAATTTAGAGACAGTCCTGAGAAAATTTTGCACATTTCCCCTAAAAAAATTGTTGAAACAAATCTATTGACGAATTTTGAACACAAATATTTATGAGATTCTATTCTAGTTGGTATGAGTTTTCCACAGTCCATGAGTTAGAAAGTTTAGCTTTTGGATTCAACTGTGTGTATTTTTGCGTCGACATTTCGGATCACACTCAGTGATCCATCATCAGGAAGAGGAGAAAAAATGATCACTGAGTGTGATCCAAAACGTCGACACAAAAATACACACAGTTGAATCCAAAAGCTAAACTTTCTAGATTCTATTCTACCAAATGGATTTTAACTAAGGTGCCCATTCCAATAGATAAAGTATGAAAAGAAATAAAACAAATTTTGCAACAGATTAAAAAAATATTATATAAGTAATAATTCCAATTATTTAACAGTTAACCAACTAAACGATACTAGGTTGATTGGGTCGGCAAAAAATTGATAATAAATGTGACACAAGCATGACTTATAATAATCATCATTTCCCTGCCCCTTAATACTAAAAAAATCTTAGGTGTGCTTGTGTACTTTGTGGGTTCACTTGTTATTATTACCAATGGAAATGAGGAAACATTAGTTAAAGCAATGATACTCAAGGAAATTGATAATCATAGATGACTTAAATATACATAGGTCCAAATCCCACAAAGAAAAATTATAATTATATAACTACATAAATGCAAACCTTTCACATTTCTAATTAGTTAAGCTTAATTGATTAAAGCATTGGGTTTTCATTGTGGAGACCCAAGTTCAAATCCCTATATGGACATCTAATGTATTTTATAAGTGGTGACTACTGGTCTTCCATAGTTGGCTTCTAATGTGGATGTGGTTTCTAGATAAAGTAGCTTTCTAAGTAGTGACTCTTGGTCTTCCATAGGTGATTTCTAGTGTGTATGCTTGTGAGGAGCTTGTATTAATCTTTAATAAGTGCTTGCAAGAGCTTGAATTAATCTATGATAAGCGCTCACAAGAGCTTGTATTGGTATCACATAGATGCTCATTTGAGTAGAATATTTGTAAACGCTATTCAAGAGAGAAAAAAAAAAAGACTTTCACCTTGTAAATGAGTGACATGACTAGATTTCTTAAGGGTAGTCACCTTATTTAATGATTATTCTATAAGGACTTAGTGAGCCACCTTGTGATGTGGCAGTCAAAGGGTAATCTCCATGAAAACCTTCAAATTCGATATAAGATAAACCAAGGATGGAAAGAGAATTAGAGCTTTGCAAGCCTTATATTTAGTGAACTATGGTAACATAACAATACAAGATGATGGCCAAAAAATTAAATTATACTAGTTCTATTAATGCTCCATGTGGACTTCTATCTACTAATGTTCAAAGTTTCCTTTATCAGTTTACCTTTCTACTACTTGCTGAAACAATCACTCCAGCTCTTTGTCCCTCTTTTATTATGGAATGCTCACTAGTTGTAGAATGATTAGGTTATGATTAGGTTGTTCTAG
This sequence comes from Sequoia sempervirens, assembly GCA_007258455.2. Taxonomy (NCBI): domain Eukaryota; kingdom Viridiplantae; phylum Streptophyta; class Pinopsida; order Cupressales; family Cupressaceae; genus Sequoia; species Sequoia sempervirens. Next base: position 37,545 of record VDFB02277394.1, read on the forward strand.
CTACCAATGGGAAGCATCAACCCCAAAGTCCTCCTTCCTATACAATGCTGTCACAAGTTTGGAAAACCTTACCAAATGTTACTTGAAGATTACCTGTTTTCTTGTCATCTGGAAAACAACTTTTCTTTAGGGGGATGATGTAGTCATTGTACAATGATTTATTATGTTTTTTTAATATAATCGTATCCAACTGTGTTAATTATTTGTTGGCTTTCAAATAGTTATAGGAGTTAGTTACAAGACAGTTATGTTATACTTGGCAACTGTTGGGCACTTTAAATAAATTGTGTAGTTTAAAAAAGTAGTCTAGTCCTTGGCTGATCATCTCTAGTCTAGTTCTATAAGAACAACATGTGAATAAAGATATATTTTTACTAATCCATCTAATAGCATTTTTTACTTCTCTTCATTATTTCAAGTATTAGTTTTATCAAATAGAAGATTAAACACTTGACTCTTAAAACTTCATTGGCAAAAACCTGATATTTGGATTCACAACATCCTTACAATATGTGAGTATTGGGATTGACCAGAATCTTTTGGAGAAGGAAATTGGACACTCTACAAACACTAACAATTTTGATAAGCATCACAAAGAGGTACTTACTCAAACTTTCTATCTTTGATGATCACCTACCCAAAATCTAAAACACCACTCAGGTTGTTGTCTTATGGACAAGCCTGAAAACTAAGTATCAAACATCAAATAAGAGTCATACTTTGTATCTAAAACAATTGTTGTTCTCCACAAAGATAACCTAAGGGATGTTCTTGTTCAAAGACCTACGTAGGTCGAAAGACCTAAGTGGTCAGTTATCTACTATAACCAATTGGTAGATGATGAAGATATGGTTTCCTTGGTGTTAACAGTTTGCCACTTTCCTATTAGACATTAATTGAGTATTTGAATCTACTGGCCAAGAGTTGGGGATTAACCTTTGCAATTATTAGATCATATTTGCCTCTTATTTGTGGACGTTGAAGCATTAGAACAAGAATCTTATGAACCAAAACAAATAATAGAGAAAATAAATGTCATTAAGAAATGGACAGATGAAAGAATATAAGGCTGTCCAATGAACCTTTAGAAGAGGCCAAATGGGAAGGTGAAGCCTTGCAAGAAAAATGGTAATCATTGAATGCAGGAAGTTTGTTTAGATGCAATAAACTATATTTTGAAATTAACAGAAATGATTTTGTAGTTAAAAGAAGTACAAGGAAAAAATCATCACTTATTTGAAATAAAACAAGGAATTTAAGAAATAAAAATAAGGAAATAATATATATTAGTGTCCCCAAATGACCAAAGTAGGTCAATAAGACTTGAAAGCACATGTTATATTAGTGATATAGGAGGGTTAAAAAGAACACAAAGTTCAGAAGTAACTAACCGCTAAAATGATGATAACATAAATACAGGAGGTAGCCCAAAACTGGGTAAACCTTACTATCTTTATGATCCAAATGTAAATACAAATAACTATGCTAAAGGAAAGCCTTTCAATGAGACAAGCGACCTCTGAAGATTGAGATTGGAGATCAAATTTATCATGTCTGTATCATACTTTGTTTAGTCAAAGAATGCAACGTTATATTATCCAATAAACCCTTAGTGAGAAATAAGACTTATTAAGATTGCTACTCTTGGGTCTTTCCAAGGGCCAAAACTGTCATGTCCCAAACCAGGCCTACACTTCATTGGAAGGCAAAAAATTGTAATTTAATGGTAATGGAAGGAACTGTATTGGTTTGGTTAGCACCACAAAGATCATTGACATATGTTCATCTAGGCATTGTGTACCATCACCGTGAAACTTGGGGATTCTTTTTCTAGAGCCATGAAGAAATTCATGGTGAACTTCAAATGCAAATGGACCAATATTATTTCCTCATGACCAGGGAGGGAGTGTGGGTCCATTGTTGTTTTTGTGATCACCCATTATATGATGAAGTGATTTTTGTGCAAGACAGAAAAGACTCCAACCAGCTCAAGAATGGATGGAAGATAATCCTCGCTCGTAGATGGCTGATTCAAAACTTGAACGAAAAGATCAAAAAGACCCGTTTTCCTCCATGATCTATTATAGACTTTTATCTACCAGAATGGAGATTCTTCAGTAGTAAACAACAAGAGTAGCATTAGCTAAAAGATTAAAATTTTCAATAACACATACCCCTAGTGAGACAACAAAAGAAAAAAAAACCAAATAAATATTTCTTTTTAAATGACTTTTTAATAAAACAAAAATATCCCATGCGCCTTTAGCTCCACTTGATTGTCACCTCTACTGGCAACTCAGCTCACAGGTCACCAGTAGCCACCAAACCACCCACCACCAGGGGCAAAGCCCCCCTCCATTTGCATTTTCATTCTAGAAGGGAAACTTCAAAGCCTCTAATCTGCCCAAACAAAGGTGTTTTTCTTGAGCAATTCTTTTGAAATGGGTTAAAAATTTACGCTCTTTGTGATGATGTAGATGATTTTCAATTAGACTTTCTATTTTTTTTCGCAAAATTCAGCTTTATTTGTGATCTTGCTATGCAATTCTCATTTTCAGAATTTTGAAGGGTTATATCTTGCACATATAGACTCCTTCTCGGGTCATTTTTTTTCAAAATGCATATTTTATCATGTACTTTGTGTTGGTGCTTTTGATTTCCATTTATCTTGTACCAAAAATGTATTTTCAGCATATGGTCCTTTTTGGAGATTATAAAGATCCATTATAAGAATTTTTCAAATTTGTAAACACATTAAAATAAAGTGCCACAATTGTATTTTGTGTTTTGGGGGATCTTCCACATCATACTATGACATCACTTATACTCACACTACTTATAGAGTGCCATGAGGGGTTTTGTGTATGCCTTGTTATTTGCAATCACAAACTTGTCTATTCTCTTGCATGTGTGCTTTGTTATTTGCATGCCCTCATTTAGTTGCAAGTACATCATGTTGGTATTTTTCGATGTTGCTTCTTTCTCTTCATGCACTACATTGATGACACAAACTTTCAATTAAATTTGCCATACCTCTCCCTTGTCAAGGTAATGGAGGGTATCCTATGGTTATGCTAATGTTTCCTTGGTTTCAATAGAGTAATGGAATCAACTTTTGTCATTAGCTGGATTTAGTGTCTTTGAGATTATTGGCACTTGTACTTTTGTTTGTTAGATTGTTGCCTTGATGTAATATAGGTGTGAATCACCATCTATGCATTGTTTGAGTAGTGTTGTTGGGGTCAATCATGCAAAATGTTGCCTCCTTGATCTTGATCCTAATCTTAATTTCATTGGAGGTTCATTGGTTTCAATAGTATACTAGTTGTTCTTCGGAAAAATTTGCAACATCTTTGTACTTTAAGGAGTTCATATTTATCTTCTTGTTCCTAATATTCCTGGGACAATTTTTAAGGAGGTTTATCTGTCCTCATTTTCTCTCTTTTGGGGAGTAGTTTTATTTCCTACACATTTTCTCCTTTTCTTTGCTTGTGAGAGACTTGTTTGTACATGTCTACTTCATTAGGCTTGGTTGCTAAGACCCAAGCATCATCATCATTATCACTACCTGCCTAAGTTGTGTTTATGGGAGGGTGTTAGAATGCATAATATTATTGTGTACCTATTTTATTATCCTAGGTTTATTATACATAGGATAAGCTTGCTTAGATGTTAACTTGAAGACATGCCACATTGTGAGGAGCATCTACTCTCACCCACATGTCACATTTTTACAAGGAATCTTCTATATTTTTCATCATGTTTTACTTGGTCTCCTTCGTAGTGACTCACTTGGTGGCTCACCAAGAGGTCGTATGATTGGACTCTTCTTCATTATTTCCTATAAATACTCCTCCCAAACTCACACTTGAGGAATGTGTAATAACCACCCTAATTTTTTATGTTTGAAATTTTCAACTGCCTCAAAGCTACAATACAATGTCCTTATTACTTTCTGATCACTCAATTCCCGAGATGGGCAAGGTGAGAGCATACAATGTATAGGACCACACTCAATTATCCAAAATGCAGCAACATGAAGTGATGTAATCAACTAAACACACAAGGTGGTAGAGCTAGCCAGGTCTACACTTCTTCAATGAGTGTGCTTGATGCAAGATTTGCAAGGAAACACTTCTACACTTATTTAGCGTAGTGTGCAATTACAACAAGTTAAAACAAGCGCAACCACTTCTCTCTTATTCAACAGAGTGGTGCAATTACAGAAGGCATAGTCACTTCTTGCTTATTTGGTGGAGTGTACAATTACAACAAGAACAGTCACTTCTTGCTTATCCAGCAGAGTGTGCAATTACAACAAGACAAGCACACAAGGCAACAAGCCATCCTTATCTACACTTATTCAGCGGAGTGTGCAATTACATTAAGATGCAAAGATGAAACCACTAGTGGTACTATCATCCAAGGTATTACAAGATTATATCAATTGCATTACAAAACATCGCTAGGAAATGTAACTACTAATATATGCTAATATAAAGTTCTGATCATAGATCTCAACTACTGCAACATTCAAATTGAAGCTATATATCATAGGTAAATAATGTATTTAACTACCAACATAACTGTATACCCTTGATAGACGAAACAAGAGTTGATGAAGGTCTGATATCACTCTACAATTGTTGGTAAACTAACAAATTAGAACTGAACACACTGTAAACTGCTATCTAGGAGAACACCCAACACCACTCAACTGATAAACTACTAAAGAACACACTCCAACCCCCTCTAAACACACCAAACACATTGCAAAATGTAATTTATCAAATTGGTAAAGAAAATCATGTTGGTGTGAATTAATGTCTTGTACCTAGCTAATTCACTCACTAGGTGATTATGGGACATATTCACATGTTAAGTTTACTTAGGATATAACATTCTTTCTAGAAGTCTTAGTTGGATTTTCTAAAACTTATCTTATCTAGCTAGTAATGCTTGATTCCTAGGTAGTTAGTTTGTTAGTTGTCTCATGTAATAGGATTAAGACACTTCTCATGATTTTCTCCAATCCTATCTCTCAACCTTGCCTTTATAAGCAAAGCATCTCATGTACATTTACATTCAAGCATATTCAACCATTATTCAATCTTGCATTGTTGAAGCAAGTTTTCTTGCCATTCTCTCTCTTGTGGAAGATATGTTGGTCTAGCAACTATTCCTAGGGGTGTTGGGGAGTCACCATTGACTCCCACATGGTATCAGAGCTCCAGTGTTGCAAATTCCTTCCCAAATTTGAGGGTTTGATGTTGGCTTGAAGATTTTGCTGGGTGCATTTTGGGGTTTCAACAACCTCACAGTTGAATCCAGGGCATCAAAGAAAGTCAAGTTTGCCTTTTGTTTCGTCAAAATTGGTTATGTTTTGGCTGATCTATGAAGGGTTTGAAAAAGTATGAAGAGTAGTTGATCCAGGAGGTCACTGAATTTTCAAAGCACTTTGGGCCCAGATCTGCATCACCATCGAGTTCAAAAGGCCGCACAGACGAATTTTGACTATAAATTCATCCCTTTTCGGTAAAATTTGTTTTTGAGGCAAAAAAAATTACCTGGGTAGGCCATACGGCCCCCTAGGTCGACATATTTTCCCAAAAAAATATTTTATGTGGGCTTTTATTGAAAATTTGGGGAAATTTTGATTATTTTATTAAGCAAAATATTTGTATAGTCGGGTTATTTTTATTAAATATTTGTTGAGGTTTTATAAAAATTATGCGAAGGAATATTCTATGTCAATCGGCTATCCTATTGTACTCTCTGCGTCGAGTCACATCGTCCTTGCCAAATTATCCATCAGCGGTCAAACATTCTATGCAAGTTTTATTGCCAACTCAACGGCCACATCGGCATAAAATCAGGGAATATTTCTTGAACTACGGACTGTCACATTTGCCTGTGCCATCACGGGTACTAAGCACTCTTGTCGACGTCCTGGTACGATCTGCAGCTCTATCCAATCAATGGTACGAAGGCAATAGTCATTTATCACAAGGTTAATAAATATAGTTTTTTTCTATTAAAATCTTTTAACCCTAAGTTTTGTGGTCGACGGGTTTTAAGTCTTGGCCGATGTATTAAGTCTGCGGGTTGTCATATCAATTACATGCGGTCAAATCATTCCCTAAGACCGGCCACATTCATTGTAGGCGGCCAATGTTTTTTTTTTAAATCTTTTGTTCAAACGTCGACTGGTTATTTTCTTAACCACAGACTTTTATATATATAAATATTGTTGTAAAAGTTTAAGGCTGGCCATATAATTATTGGTGGTGTAATAATTTTTTTTAATCTCTGCTGCGGAGCGGTCACATGAATGACCAACCGACTAAATTTTTTTAGCCCCAGGCGCCTAAATTTTGTGCCAAATTAGTCTTCAAAATCCACATTTTCCCCCATAGGCCCTAAAACAAGCCTTTTTTTCATTTTTGCATAACTTTCTCATATAGGGGTGGATTTTTTGAAACGAAATATTGTTGAAAAGTTGGAAGTCGCAATTTTTCAATGGTGTAGGTGTTTTACAGAAATTTTGCAATTTTGTGCCATTTTTTCTAGGTTAAAGCCAAATCTTCATTTTTTGCCTCCGAGAACATATCTTTTCGCTCTGAACTTCGTTTTTCCCCAAGTTTGCAGCATCAAGAAGGTATTCAGGAGCACTACAGTTCTATTCATGCACTTTTTGCAGATTTGTTTCCAAAATTTCAGTTTGAAGCTGATTTGGTACTTTTGGATACATTGTTGTAAATTTGCAAAAAAAGTGTAAATTTGTTTAGGAAAAAGGGGTTAATTGCTTGTATTGTGAAGGGAATTTGCTGAACAGTTGATACTTTCAATTCTTGCTAAACTTGGTCCTCATTATTCAGTGTTTATTTCTACATTCTATGCTGCAATGGATGCCCTTGGCAATGCACACAAAATGCCTTATCTTGATGAATTTGCAGCTCTACTCACAAGGGAACAAGCAAAGCTGGTACACATGGGCACATTGAAGTCTTCTACATCACATGCTCTTCTTGCAAAGGATACAAAGGCTTCAAGTGGCAAAGGTAAGAAGTAGAATAAGGCACCCAAGTCTAATGAGCAAGGTAAAGATTCTCCTTCATAAATAACTCCCGAGTCTACACCCTCTTCAAAAGAGGAATCATATAAAAAGAAGAAGTTCAAATGTGCATATTGCAAAAGGCTAGGACATGATGAGCATAGATGTTATAATAAGAAGATTGATGAACTCACACACCTTCTTCAAAAGAATACCATTCAGCTGCCCTCATCAGTGTCTTCTACTTCTTCTTCAGCATCTCAATCGGCAACCCCCTCACCATCTCAGTTAGAGAATACATCATCCACATATGGGCTACATAAAATGAAAGGACAAGCACTCTTGGCCTCTACAAGTCCTGAATCTAATAGATGGCTTCTTGATTCAGGGGCATCTCATCATATGGCATCTTCTATGGATATGTTCTCTTCTTTTGAGCCTTGTGATTCACCTCATATTTTGATGGGTAACAATACATATATGAAGGTAAGTGGGAAGGGTTCTATTGACATGGGGGAAGGGACTTTCAATGATGTACTTTGCGTTCCTTCCTTGTCCACTAATCTCCTTTCTATTTATCAAATTACTCATGGGGGTCAAGGTAAAACAATTGAGTTCACTCCTGATAGAGTGTACATAAGGGACTTGAAGACTAGGGATATTGTTCCTATCGGGATGGTTGATCATTCATCTCGTGTGTATTCCTTTTCACATTTTGCTTCAGAAGAAGATAATGTTCCTTTGACTGCATCACACACTCCATTGAATGTGAACCATGAGCAGAAGTTTGGTCATCTACACCTTGGTATTCTAGAGACCAATGCTGAGCTTCCTACTCCACCTCTTGCTTCTTTAGCTATCAGTGTTTTTATTCAGCAAAATGATCATAGTTTTTCAGATCTTGCTTTGTGGGATGAGTATCTGGCAGGTATTTCTAACTTGTTCATGGAATCTCATACTGCAGATTTGGAGGACACACTTGAGGGGGTTTCTCTCCTATTTGATGACAATTTCAGCACAACTATTATACCATCTACTTTGTCTTTGGAGATTGACATTCATGAGTCTCCTCGTTCACTTGACTTGTCATGTTTCTTGGTTGAGTTTGACCATGATTATGTTGTGACTTGTTCAAGCTTGGAGACTCCTACTCAATTTTCAAAGGCATACATGTTGAGACTTCATCCTTCCTCCTTTCAGTTGGACATGGAGTGGCTTCTTCATCAACTTATCGATTTATTTCTTCCTAAGGGAAGATGTGTTGCTTGTAGACATTGGATCATCTTTTGTTTTCAGGCATTCTTTATCAGCATTGGAGCTTCTTCATTGTGGGGGGGATATCTTATTTCTCTTTTTCCCTCTTCTGGGGGGGTCATTGATTGTATATACATGATGGATGTAGTCCTTGGGGGGTATCATTGAGTCCTCCATACATCATGTTTGTTTTGTTTTGTTTCTTTTCTCTCTTTTGGAGAGCAGTTTTGTCCCATTGGGTTTTCTCCTTTTCTTTGCTTGTGAGAGATTGTATTGATTGCATTTTCATTGTAAATGGGTACCTAACATGGCCCGCTAGCTGAGACCCATCCTCATCTTCATCTTTGCATAGTTTGCATAATAATCTTCTCCCTAAGTTGCACTTAAGGGGGCGTGTTGGTGTGAATTAATGTCTTGTACCTAGCTAATTCACTCACTAGGTAATTAGGGGACATATTCACATGTTAAGTTTACTTAAGATATAAGATTCTTTCTAGAAGTCTTAGTTGGCTTTTCTAGAACTTATCTTATCTAGCTAGTAATGCTTGCTTCCTAGGTAGTTAGTTTGTTAGTTGTCCCATGTAATAGAATTAAGACACTTGTCATGATCTTGTCTAATCCTATCTCTCAACCTTGCCTTTATAAGCAAGGCATCTCGTGTGCATTTGCATTCAAGCATATTCAACCATTATTCAATCTTGCATTGTTGAAGCAAGCTTTCTTGCTATTCTCTCTCTTGTGGAGGATATTTTGGTCTAGCAACTGTTCCTGGGGTGTTGGGGAGTCACCATTAACTCCTACAAATCAGACATTAATAGGTTTGCAATAGTTTTCTAAGTTGCTGGTACACAAGTACAGCAGGAGCTTTTTCATAACAATTACATGGAAACCATACAAGTCCACCCTAAAGTGGTGTAAACTAAATTCCTAGAGACTAGCCGCCTCTAAACAGCATTATCAGCATTCCCAAAAGGAGGTGTTTCATATTCCAGCTCACACGCCTCATCTCCAAATTTTATGGCCTCCCTAAGAGGTGTACACCCCTTAGAAACCCACAAATCCAGTCCACAAATTGTATGGCCAGTAAGGAATGGTATTAGCAACACCAAATTGTAGAAGAAAAAAAAGTGCCCATTTTCAATAGCGATTGGAAAAAACTTCACTTGTAGGCGCAACTGTGGCTCCTATATGAAACCACCAAAACTAGCTAAGGGGATTTTTGTCCCCAAAACCAGTATTTTCAAGAAGATTTTCATCCTCACAAAAATTAGAGATGAACATGGGTTCTCTTCGATGCAGAGCAAATATCATAACATGTCTAGCCTCAAGAATGAGCTTGCAACCTCCTTTTATAACATTCTAGAGGAAAGAAAATAATAATTTCCCCTTTTTCCTCCAAAAGCTCTTTTTTTTAAATTAAATAATAATTCATTATGTGAGCAAAGTCACCCTTGTGCCTAGGCATCCTCTCTGAAGGCACAACTTATAACACTTTTTAATAAATAATTATATCTTAGTTGACTTTTTAATTTATCCTCCTTATGACAACTTAAGTTACAATTATTTAATAAATTAATAAATCACGCAAGTCGCATAAAGCATCAAAATGAGATAAATATGAACTTCTAACCATACAATAGTGTTTTTGAGGACTCGGGATGATGAACTGAAGCAACTTGGTGTCAATCTAAAGATAGCTTGCTTCTCCAAGAAGTTTGGAGAGCTCCCAAAGGACGAAATTGCATTCTAAAAGCATCATGAGGCTTAACAAGATCACCTGAACTCACTTTATGAATAAAACTATTACTTGATCAATTTTCTGCTCTCCAAGAAAGTTATAGTTCTCCCTTGCCTATCGATTAGCCTAAGAGAAAACTCAGAAAATTGGCTAATTGTTCACAAACTGATTATGCTTGAGAAGGGGACATTACAGTCTTCCCTCCACGGAATTGCTTGTCCTCAAACAATTGCAAGTCTGGATGTTTCAAAATTTGCTCACTCTCCCAAGTAGCATCCTCAATAGGAAGATTCTTCCACTTAACCAGATTCTCTTTGATACCCCTCTTCCTCGATGTATGCTCCCTAAAATCAATCATTGCTTCAAGAATCAAGATGTGTTTCCCTTCATCCAAAGGAGGTAACTTTGAAGAGGCAACCACATTGTGTCCAAGTGCCTTCTTGAGGAAAGATACATGGAAGACATTATGTACTTTGCTATCTTTAGGTAATTCCAACTCATAGACCACTTCTCCAATCCTCTTTTTTATCCTAAATGGACCATAAAACCATGGCTTAAGCTTTTTTGATATAGTGTTTTTAAGAGTAGATTGCCTGTAGGACTGCAACCTTAGATACAACATATCTCCTACCTCAAACATGCACTCTATATGGTGCTGATAAACATACAACTTTTGCTATTTTTGTGCATGTTGAAGGTTGTCTTCCAAGGATTTCAAGATATCTTGACTCTACTGCAATAAATCATTAGCTCGGGGAACTCTACTATCACCAAATAGGAGATCAATGAAGCTAGGAGCTTCATATCCATAAAGTGCTCATATGCTATGTTACCGGATAGAGGCCGGACCCGGGTTCGATTCGCTCTGGATTCGGATCCCTATCCAATACCTTTGTGGGTTCCGGCAGGATCCGACCAGAGAAAGCCTGGTTCATATTTTTGGTGGTAGAAATGTTTCAATTAGTCTCTAGTCAGATCCCAACGAATCCACTGCCAACGTGTTGTTTCCAAACAGATTCCGACGCGATTCGAGCACAATGTGCAGTTTTTTTTTCAGTTTTTCGAGTGAAAACCCTAATCTATTGTTTTGTGAACTGGAATGTCTTCAAACGGCATATAGTCATTTTCTAGCAAAGGTCAACGTGATTTTGCAGGGCGTTGTTGCATGTCATTACTCTTCGTTTGCCCTTGACCAATGCTGAAAATTTTTACTTTTGGTTTTAATTTTTAGCCCCGACTAACACTCATATTTTTTTTTCTTTTGTTTAAGTTCAACTTTTCATTGTTTCAAATTTTTTTTTTAAGTTTAAAGTTTAATTTTATAATTTATTTTTAATATTGTTAATTATAATATATTATTTTAATTTATTAATATAACTATAATAATATACATAATTTAATTTATAATGTTTAATAAATATTAAATATTAAATATACATATGGGCGGGGGCCCTAGCTCGGTTGGCTAAGTAATTCCGTTGCGGCTCTGCTGGTCACGAGTTCTAGTCTCCCCCCGTCCCGTGGTACCGGAGGGCATGTCGCGCCAGCGCCGCCGGTCACGTTGAAAAGTTTACCAGGCGCACTGCAGTTTATAGGGGGTCGTGCTACCCGATCCTGCAGTCTAAAAAAAAAAAAAATATATTAAATATACATGGTAATAGACTAATAGTCTAATCGTTCAATATTTATTATTTTATAATTAAAATTATAATTAATAAATGTAAATGCTTAATGATATATATTATTTTATATGTTGTCAATTGATTATATTTATAGCTTAATAATTAATTATTAATATTATATTGTTAATTCAAATTGTTATATATTAATATTATATAATAATAATATGTAACCGTTTAGTATATATTTGTTATTATAATATTAATTAATTTAATTGTATATGAAATAAATAACACTATTTTTTAATTCTTGTATTTAGACTGCAAATATGTATATATACTTATCATTTTTATTATTTTTACATGTTTTTTGTACTAACGAACCCAAAATGAACCCAAACCCCCAAAAAAATTTAGCCAAACCCGCAAACCGAACCCCCAAACCCAAACCCGAACCAAAACCAGAACCGGCAACTTAGCTCATATGGCAGTGTATGCTCTAAATCCCAAATGGTATGTAGCTAAGCTTGAAAGAGTGCTTCCATCTCATGATGTAGAGGTGAAAGAAGGGCACATAAAGGCCCTTCAAAAAATGTATACTGAAGAGGATGCATTACTTCGCACACAATGGCTTGCATTTGTCAATCTCCATGGTCAAACCTTCAACAAACTAGACGTGAGGATGGATAGAGCTACATTAGCTCAAACCGACCCTATTGAATGGTGGATGTGGCATGACAAGGATGCACTAGTGTTGAGGGTACTTGCCATTTGTCTTCTTCCACAGGTTGTTAGTTCCTCAATTGCAAAGAGGAATTGGTCCACATATAGTTTCATCCAGTCAATCAAGAGGAACAACCTTACCTCTAGACGATGAAAGAAGTTGATGGTTGTACATAGCGCCTTGCAACTACAAGGTCGACAAACCTCTTAGTATCATCAAACTCTAGCTAACGTTGGGATGTTGATCCCAAAGATGCTATATATATTAATGAGGAGGAGACACAAGAGGGATTGATTGGGGTTCCAATGCTTGAGGCAGCCCCTTATACTAGCAATGACGCAAACTTGAGCTCCGATTTCGATAAAGACCTACTAGATGCATCTATTGATTAAATATATTTTCTATGCTTTTGTCATTTTATAGTTGAAACTTGCAGCCTTTGAGCATTTTGTTGTAATTTTTATATATGTATGCACATTGATAGTGAAAGCAATTAAATTTTGTTAATTTGTTTGTTGATTCTCATGTGAAATCTCAATTCAAGTTTAATGTTATGTATTAAGCTAAGTTACCGGATTTGTACCCACAGGCCTCGAACCCGGTTCGGGTGCGAACCCGGTACGAGTTCGCCTGTGGGTACGCGTTGGGTACGCACAGGGTGCGTGCCCAGCGAGTACCTTGCCCAAAGGTACGCAGACCCGGGGATACCAGCCGCGTACCCGGGCGAACCATTGAGAACCCATGGCCCAGCACTTAAAAAGTGGGCCCAAAAATGAAAAAAAAAACAATTTTTTAATTTCTATTTTGCCTCTTAACCCTAAAACGACCCAATATGAGGCCTTTCAACACTAAAACATTTCATTTTTACCTCTTATTTTGCTCTCTCCATATTTTCTTTCCATCTTAGCATTTTGAAGGGAGGTGATTGCATTTGAAGGAGATCGATTGTGGAGTGGCAAATAGCTTCTACAAAGGAGATTTAAGTGTTCAAGGTATGCATTTAAACCCTATTCTTCAATCTTTTGATGAATTTTTTTAAGTTTCTTAGTTTTTGATGAATTTTTTCAAGTTTGTGAATAAGTTTTTCAAATATATATTTTTTTTTTCATTTTTTTTAGAGATTGCAACAATGGCCAGTAGTCAAAGTTCAGTGGGTGGGGATGGAAGCCAAAAGTTCAAAATTGATAAAGGATCTCCTTTATGGAGACATACCACACGAATTTCACAAATTCCTGGAGGTGGGGGGTTTGTTTGGAAGTGTAATTTTTGCAATGTACAATATAATAGCTCCTACTACCGAGTGAAACTTCATTTTATGGGCCCTGGTGGTAAAGGGATTAATATGTGTGTGGGCCTAGATAAGAAGGGGTTTTCTGCTGTACAAATAGCAGCATTTATAAAAGAACAAGAAGATGCTGACAATTCGGTTGCAAGAGGAAAACAAACTAGTTATAGTTCCGGAAAGAAAAAAACAACATTACCCACTCATCAGATAGTTAGGCCCTCTAGACATCCCTTCTTGTCTATACCCTCTACGGAAGAAGAAGATGAAGAACCAGAAACCACCACCCGCAAGAGAGGTCCATTAGAGAAGGCATTTAAAATGGAGGCAAGAGATATTGCTGAAGAAAAAATTGCACGTTGCCTCTATGCCAATGGTCTTCCATTCAACTTGGTGAGATCACCATATTGGAAGGACATGGTGTCAGCAATAAATAGTGCACCTCCTGATTTCACAAGTCCTGGGTATGAAAAGGTGCGTACCACCTTATTGCAAAAAGAGAAGAAATATGTAGAGGCCCAACTAAAACCAATTAGAGATTCTTGGGTTGAAACAGGTGTATCTATTGTTTCCGATGGATGGAAAGATTGCAAAAACCGTCCATTGATTAATGTTATTGCAGTGTCCCCCAAGGGGGCAATGTTTTTGAGGGCGGTTGACTGTGAAGGGGAAGTGAAAGATGCAATGTTCATTTCCAGGATTCTCATTGACTCCATAGAGATGGTGGGTAGTGAAAATGTTGTCCAAGTAATTACGACAATGCAAAAGTTTGCAGGGCTGCAAGTGCTTTGGTAGAGGCCAGATATGAGCACATCTTTTGGACACCGTGCACCGTACACTCCCTCAATTTGGTGATGCAAGCAATTGGCAACCAAATAGAATGGGTGAAAGAAATATACCAGGAGTCTGAGGAGATCCAGATGTTTGTGACAAACCACCATATGTCACAAGCAATTTTCAGAACTTTTTCAACATTGGAATTGTTGAAGGTAAATTTTAAAATTTAATTTATTTAGTTTCATTTATCATTTATGTCATGTTTTACATAATTGAATAAAATAATTTTTTGCATTATTTACATATTTTAAATGTGTTATTAACTTACTATTAACATGTTCTTAGGTTGCCGAGACCCGGTTTGCATCTCACACAATTGTTCTGAGACGACTTGTGAAGGTGAAAGATGCATTGAGTCAAATGGTTATTAGCAACCAATGGGGTATATGGAAGCAATCAAATTCAGAGAGGGCCCAAAAAGTCAAGGCATTGATCTTGAATGACGATTGGTGGGATCGTGTGAATTATGTATTGGAATTCACCGAACCTATCATGTCTATGCTTCGGTTTGCTGATACAGATGAACCATGCTTGGGGGATGTCTATGATAGCATGGACACAATGTTGGAAAAAATAAAAATAGAAATACAAAAGAGAATGATCCTGAAGACACCTTGTACAAAAGGGTGGAAGCAATTGTTCTTCATCGTTGGAACAAGATGACAACTCCATTGCACCTCCTTGCATATGCCCTATCTCCGAGGTACTATACCACTGAAGTACTTTCTATCCCAGGGAGAATACCGCCATATAGAGATTCTGAAGTTGCTAATGGGTATAAGATGGCATTTAGTAGAATGTTTAGTGATCCAGAAGTGCATGCAAGTGTCATGAGAGAATTTGGAATGTTTGTCACAAGAAAATCAAAAAATCATACCGCTTCTGTTGCTAGAGACCAATACAAAATGGATGGTCTTACATGGTGGTACCTCCATGGTCAAGATTATATGTACCTCCAACCTCTTGCAATCAAGATCCTCTCACAAGTTTTTTTTTTTTGCCACTTGTATTGTAAAATTTAACACTTAACATTCTTGAATTTATCTTGCATTTTTTTATTTTATTTTTAATTTTGTTGGTTTTCTCTCCAGGTTGCAAGCTCTTCTGCCGCTGAACGGAATTGGAGTACATACTCCTTTATCCACTCAGTGAAGCGTAACCGGTTGGCTGCAAAAAGAGCTGAAGACTTAGTGTATATTCATTCCAATTTGCGTCTTCTGTCACGTAAGGATCCTCAATACAGGCAGGGGGCAGCGAGGCTTTGGGATGTAGCACCCGAGTCTACTGACTTGGATGCAACCATTCAGGATCTTGCTAGAGCCACTATGGATGATGTGGGTGATATTGATGACATATCACATGGTGTTGGATCCGCTTTGGGTTCAAATGATGATGATTTTGAAGTTGAAACCACTCAAAATCCAAGTCATGATGATTCTGACAATCCTTTTGATGATTGATGAGCACATGAACAATGAACATTGAATCATGTTTCAATGTTTCATGAACTACATTTTGTAATTCAGTAATTTTATTTGAATATTTTTCAACTATCAATTGGCATTTAATATTTATCTTTGGCATTTGGCATTGATCAATGATCAAGTATCATACTATGAAATGATTTAGTTTTACAATTCTCTATATTTCTCTTATTTTTTTGTATATATAATACATATATATAGATTTATAATATATTAAATTATTAATATATATATACACACGTACCCAAACCCCTAAAAAAAATTTGCCCGTACCCACATACCGGGTTCTCGTCCCCGAACCCGTCCCCAAACCCGAACCCGAACCGGTAACTTAGGTATTAAGCTTCTATAATTTCTATAATGAATGCTTTATCAATGTTATGATATGAATATTGAAATTTTTTTGTATTTTTAAAAATTTCCCTATTTTTTTGGGGCCATCCCCTACCACCCCCAAGAAATGGCGAAAAAGTACCCCTATACCAAAAACACATCCCACTGTCCCCATCCCAGAAACTTGGGGGAGCATAGACGCATATAGGTCTGTTCAAAATCTAGTGTTAATACGCCTATAGATTTGTTTAAAAGTCTGGGTGTTAAATGCATATGGGTAATTGTATACAGTCTGGTATGCATCCATGACCCATATTCATTCAACGCCCATAAACTTGGGGGAGCATAGACGCATATAGGTCTGCTCAAATTTTAGTTTTAATATACCTATAGATTTGTTTACAAGTCTGGGTGTTAAATGCATATGGGTACTTGTATACAGTCTGGTATGCATCCATGACCCATATTCATCTAACACCAATATTTTTAAACAAATCTATATGCATAAAGTTGGTGGAGCATAGACACATATAGGTCTGTTCAAAATCTAGTTTTAATATGCCTATAGATTTGTTTAAAAGTCTGGGTGTTAAATGCATATGGATACTTGTATACAGTCTGGTATGCATCCATGACCCATATTCATTCAACACCCATATTTTTAAACAGATCTATAAGCATATTGTTGAATGAATACGGGCCATGAATGTAAACTGGTAGAAAATCTGGGTTTTGGATTTCTGATCTGAGTTATGAGTTTTGATCTGAATATGCTTTTGGATTAAGAAAAATATGAAATTTGGGCTTGTACACTACATAGAATAATAGGAAGAGAATTCTCCTTTATGTGTTGATTTTGGAATAGAGAATGTGACTGATAACACTTCCAACACTTATCTCCAAGGTACTTACCACGATCCACCCGACCCCTTAAGCTCACTGCATCATGAATTAGACAGAGTAAGGAACTGCATAGGGCATACGCAAAATATAGATGCAGGTTTTCCCTACTCTATCCTAGGTGTACACCAAAGAAGAAGTCCTATGACCTAAACTAAGATGCGTATATCAGGAACCTTCCAGTAGAAATATAATTTTCAGAAAGGTGTGCTCTGTGAAAGTGTCACGTGCCTATGCAATGCCAAGCCTTGCTCTGCAATGTCAGGACTTCAGCAAGGCTAGAGTCTGTTGCTGATAGGATAAATTGTAGATGTTACAGATCAACAAGCCAAGAGGTTAGAAGTTAAACTTTGAGGAAAAGCTACAGAAAACTTTAGAATCCAAGAAGCACCAAGACTTAACCATAATTATTGAACTTTGCTTAATCTAAACTAAACTAAACGATCTAGCCCAAGAATGTAATGATTTTGTATTTTATAGCTAATTTGACAGATGCAGGGTCACTAATGCTACACAGGCTACGGGCTACTTTCTTGACCACTCCAAGTTGGTCATTGGTTGGAGTAGAGTAGGATTTTTCCCATGGCTGGGTTCATCTTATACCTACCCTCCTCGACAGAAGCAGTTAGAGAACCTTATAAGATCTTGAAGACCTTATAAATCCAAAAAATACTTTAGCTATAATGTAATTGCAAGATAGTGGGAAAGAAAGAAAATGAATGCAAATACTATAGTGTGTATCTATGTAATAACAATCAATTCAACATGTAATACCACACAAAAATATGTATTATATATGTATAAAGGTTCAGATTATGGTGTTATGTTGCAATTGAGATCCACAAGAGATATTTGAAATGGAGCCAAAAAATTAAAACATCAAGCAGCATTTCATACACTATATTAACCTCAAGCATCCAATTTATCCTATTGAAAAACAATTTTTTTTGCTAAGATGTCCCCTCCTTTTATTCTAGCTTTGTTGCTTTTTATAACAGGAAAATAAGCAACAGAAATGAAGGAAAGCATCCTTCTCAATATTTCAAGGATTGTCAAATTGCCTATCCACATGTTCAAGACCTACTACATTTATAAACAACATATTGCTGACATATCAAATCAAATTTGTCCATCTACCACACCTGTATAAAATTTGCAACCAGGATGCAAATGCCTGGAAAGCGCTCCAGCTCATGTAAAAGAAGGCCTATAGCAACATCTGACCAGGGTGAAACACTGGTTATTCCATCCCTAGAGGAGGCATTTTCAGAACCAAATATCTGCATCAAGTGATCACAGTCAAATATAAATAAAATTCAAACAACAAGTCAAACAAGGAAAAGAATCACTCCCATCCTAGTTAACATGTGCAAATAGAGTGTCAAACCTGAAAGTCCTCCAGCACAAGAACAGCATCCAGAAGTCGTGCATCTTTAAATGACGTGCATATATTTGAGCTTGTCTTAGAGCTTTGTTCATTTGATACTAATTGAGCACAATTGATTACCTGAAATTTCAGAATATATAATGTGCAAAATCAACTGATATGTATTTGACCAAAATGAGATCTCAATAATTTTGTAAAAAGTAATTGATTTTCTTTCTCCCAAATCCCTAACGAATCACCTACCTTCAGTGGACGCCCCAATTCAAATCCAATTGCCTGCATGCAAACACACAAGAAAATATGAAGATTGGTTCATAAAAATAATAATGACCATTTGAACTCTAAAAACTTTAGTAGCACATTATACCAGATAATTTAAACAGGAGACAAAAAAAATATATCCTTTAGGATTCACCTAGATAATTACTCTATTTTCAAGCATTTTAGAGGCTGACTCCATTCTTTGATTCATCACCAAAAGACAAAGATCCATGTCAACAGGTGAACTTGTTTGTAAGGCTTGGTGGCTAACAGAAGTATAAACTAATTCCTACAATTAACAGTGGGATTTTGAAAGAAATAGATAGGTTTAGTGGTCATCTGCACTCACCAGATACATATGTTATGGACATACTAACAAATTGTAGAGGTTTCTGACAATTTAATGTACATGATAATTATTAGACTTGAAATGTAGATTGTGGTGCTTGTCACTCCCTCTTTGTTAGGAAAAATACTGGCATGCTATTGCTTTAACTATATGTAGAGCATGTGCATCTAAATCAAAAAATGGGCACCATATCGTCCATTCTTCTGTATATGTGTATCATCACTAATTATATAAAGGATGCATATTATGCTTCTAACTCTTAATCTGCAAGGAAACAATTCTGCACCCACAAGGCTACAAGGAAGTTGGGCTGTTCAATTTCACATTTTCCATCTTTTTCTAACACTAAAAGATTCCTATCTATTTGCATGGTATTGATTTAAGAAATAAAACATAGGGAAGGTTCAATTCTACATTTGGATGCTTTTCGGACACTAAAAAGGTTCCTCTGTATTACCATGGTATTATTTTAAGACATCAATCTCACCCATCTGGTTTCAAATAATTACAAAGGCCAAATTAAATGAGAAGCCGAATGCATTACTAAACCTTAATAAAAAAGAAAAAATGGCCCAAGTATGCACAAGAAAACTCTTAATATAGATTCAATCTCATAAATTTCTTCAACCCAATGCAAATCATGAAAAACAGTATTTCTAATGAATGGGGAAACTTATAACTGCATGGTGTAGTGGGGAAGTGACTAAAAGGTTACTCATTTACCTCTGCAGCAGCTGACTTGCCAGTCCCATGAGCGCCCCAAAAAAAGCAGGCAGTCCCAAGTTGCTCCTGCTGGAAACCCCATTGACCAAGGAGTACTGCCCTAGCCTTTTCAAAGCTAATAATACATTCTAAGTGCTTACGCATAGAAGTACTGAGTATAAGTTCATCCATTGATGTCTTTGGAACAACCCTGTGTGTGAATGACTTCATCTGTGGATTGAAGCAAAGATCTATATAATGTTATTCTCATAAATGAAAACTAAATGCGAATACAATAAAGGGGTATTCCTAAGAAACATAAGCAAACAGGAAGTGGATATTAATAATCGTTACCAATTCAACTGATGCTTATACATGATTCAACATGCAGTTAGTTGATAAGTTTACCCATTTAACACATAAGTAAAAAAGAAATGCAACGGGAATATTCACAACATATGTATAAGAGAAGAAACTAAGAAAATTTACATTGTTTCATCATATTCTCATATGAACACAACAAAATATGAGAATAGAAACATCTCAATTGATCTTTTAAGTTATGATGTGTATGGTCTTCAGAATGTTAATTTTCAGACCATGGTTAACAGATTCTGTACTCAGAAAATGTATTCCTAAAACTAGGTAGGTTAAAACGTGAAAACTTCAATCAAAAACTACTAATCTACAAACACATACTGCTGGAAAAGTGATCAGCCAATCCACACTACTGAACTCTTGATTTCCCATGAAACATGTTTACTCAAAATCAAACTATAGTCATATTTCTCTTGAGTAACTCTAGATTTGACATGCCACTTCATTGTTTTTGAAGGGATAAGGCAGGCAGGAAAGAGAGAGGTCAAAGCTACAACCCATGGACCTTGTTAGAGGAAAGAGGGCAAAGGAATGACATCTTCTTTGGAATTGGCTTGCCCCAAAAAGGCCTCGGTGTTGAACTCCTACCTGGTAAACTCTGCAAACTTGATCCCTGTTGGAAACACATCTCCTTTTTCCATAGTTCCACGGAGTTTCCTGACGGGGAAGCGAGGGGACGAGGAGATGGGTTTCAAGGACAAGGGGACCAAGGGCCTAAGTTTGGGGATGGCAGAGGAAGGCGGCATAGGGGTGGCGAGGCAGTGAGGGGGTGGTGCAAATACATATAGTACTTGAAAAATTATTTATGAAAAGATGTGTAAGGAATGAGTATAAGAATTGGAAATGAAACTTTGGCATACCAAGTAAAGTTTAAACTAATAAACATTAAAAACATGGCAATGATTGCATTGAACATTAACAACAATGGGTAGAGGTTTGGGGGCAAATCAGAAATAAGTATAAGAATTGCAAATGAAATTTTGGCATACTAAGTAAAGTTCAAACTAATAAACATTAAACACATGGCAATGATTGCAATGGGCATTAACAATAGTGGGTGGAGATTTGGGGTCAAGGGGCAGTGCCCTTTGCGGGGGTTTGGGGGCAAAGCCTTCAAAACCTCACAAACCCTCATGGCGAATGTTATTTTCACGATTTTATTGCTTATCTTTTGCAACACCTAGAAGTCTTTGGGACGGTTGCGAGACTCCTCAAAGTCTCCTGAATGTCCCAGAGTCCCCAAAACAGGTGGCAACTCAGAAATGTCCTGAAGACTTGGGCAGCAGTGGTGAGACGGTGGGGGGGCGTTTCCCCCAAGTCCCTGTGTCCTAGAGACATCCCCATGCCAGAAATGCAAGGTTTTCTCGGGGGGGAACGTGTCCCCGTGGAACACTGCTTTTCCCACATGATTATTTTCAAACTAATAAGGTCTTCTGCGAGGACTTAGTTATTCAACAGACAGTTAAGTTTTCCCTCGCTCCGACAAAAACCATTTGGCCTTCCCCCAACAGTTGTCTCTTGAAACAAATCTGCAAGTACTCTCAAGTAGCTCACTTCATGGTGGTACTCTTCTTTGCAATAGTGTCCACTAACCATTAAATCCTGCGAATTAGAGGTAATCTTCACTTAAGGAAATTTTTTCTATGTCCTATACTCCTCATCCAACATGGTTGTTCGTAAAACTTCAAAATTTGTAAAATATAAACTAAATAAATGTGCATCTTTTGAAGTCAAAATCAGTTTGAAGTTTTGAACAGGTTCAATCCTATTTGGGGAAGATATGGAAAGGTCCATACCAAATTGGTTTTATTGTATTGCATTGCTGCTAAGTCCTATCTTTGCTTAAGTGTAAACAAACAGATCTGAACTAGGAAATTATGGGTTGCCTGATTTTGATCATCTCTACCTTTGTGCTTTTGCTGAGACTTATGTGCTGCTCGTACACTTTCTGTGCTATCTGCAACATCAAATTTAATGCCTCTAATGCGCTTAATTAACTTAAACATGGCTTCAACTAGGTTCTGTGGTAAGAAACCTAGATATGTATAAAATGGTAATAATTTTTGTCGAGCTTCGAACCCACTCAGTTGCAGCAATGTTGAATATATATGACTCTCTGATGCAGTTACTGATGGAGGATCCAATCAAACACCAAAATAATTCATGGTACACATCAAAATGAATAGAGAAAATGATGTATTTAATTCATCATCAATAATTATAGCAAGCTGCTAAGCATTATAATCAGGACTTGACGCCTTACAATAGTTACAGACCAAAAACATCTTACAATCCAATACAACAGACTTCACTAGGAACTATTTCCCAGTCTACACCTAAGTTGCAAACAATTCTGCAACATGAGTGATACACAACCCTTCAGTCCTTTTCTTACACCACAAGCAAGGCACAATCCTTACTGATGCATAACTGGACTTCTGATCTCAGCTACTTGGATTCCCACTTGAAACAGGCCTTCTAACCAAATCTCCAATTCTGCTCTGAACTCTCTGTCCAAGCTTTATACTTTCACCTCCAACATCACTGCCTTGAATGAATCTTAAACCTTTCATTTATATAAGCAATTATTGAACAAACCTTTAAGGAAAGGATCTCATAAGTCATAACAAATTAAGTCAGCCTCATGAAACAATTATCTTTCACAACCCCTTTTCATCAATTCCCAGGCATAGAAAATGATTCTACTCTTTAGTACCAAGAAATAGCTCTGCACTAAGGATCATCATGATGCCAAATTACTAAACGTGAACATCTATCCTCAGGAATGACTCTAATTGGCCTCTTTCTTCATCGCAAGTTGTGAGATGAATCCTTCTTATCCTCCAAGTAAAGGATAATAAATCCAATTTTAATAATTGAACTTTGTGCCACCTTACATCATGAAAGATGAGAAAATAAAGCTCAATAGTGCTCATGTACAGCTTCCAGATAATGAAATGCTCCTTATGTGTTACTGCACAGGCACAAGACTGTCAATTAAGCCTTTAACTTCATGCAGCAAATATAACTCAACCCATCACCATGTACATTCTCAGACTTGATGTAGACTACCATCAAAACCACAACACCAAACACTAGCAAGAACTCTGAAAAATCTACCAAAATAACAGTATACATACAAAAAACCAAAAAAATATATTTTTGGGTGATTCACTCTCATCCTAGGTATTGGGATTCTTATCACTATATCCCCCTGAAGAAATATACAAAACTAACTCACCATTTCAGTCTGTCAATCAATCCACAGGTGGAAGTGGCCTATCAACTTCACAAAGTTTTCTAAATTTACTGAGATACCAAAGAATCTAAAACTAGCAATATGGATTTTGGCAAACCAAATGCAACCAAAAAATGGGTGAAATTCTTGGGCATCTTCCTTTCCTCATATACGTCTTCCTACAAGGCATTAACTCACTTCTAGATAAAATGGACCATAATGATAAACAAAAAATTCATTACTTTAGTTTGCCCTCTACCAAGATATAAGTATCAGAGAGGGTGGACATGATCGTTTCCTTCTGCCAAGATAAATGTATCAGATAGGCCAGATGCAATTGTTGATGAAGGCCATAAATTGACACATCCAATCAATCATAGGATACCAGTGTTAAGCATCATATGGCATCTATTGAGAATTTCCCACAACAGATCTTTTAATGGCCACACTATGATCCTCACCCTAAAAGTGTTGAATAGGATTACTTTTCTATCTTTATGACATTTACTCTAATAGGTTGTACTGCAAGGAGACTGAACCATAACATCCCTGATCAATTATATTATAGCTCATCACCCAACCATAACCTGCTAACTTTTGTTGGATACTTATCTTCTTTGTGGCCAAGACACCAAGAAAAAAGCTTCAAGCAACTTTATGAGTAATCATTATGTTGATAAATAAAGTAGACACAAGTTATTCTACTATCTCTATTGGTGCAATTCATTTTATAAAATCATTTTTCAATTTTTATTTCAGAAAGATTATGTGGATGTATTATCCCAGGTATTTTTAACTCTTACATATAATTTTTATCTCAAAGGTTAATTAACTAAGTTGTCACTTAGTATGGGGAAAAGTCAACACTTATGGTAGTAATTTGAAAATATTGATGGTGCATAAAAAAAGGTCTATTCATCTTCAATGCCTAGAAAAACAACATGAAGCATAAATTAATCATCTTTAATTTAAACTACACACAGGACAAGAGCCCAAAAAATATATGGTGAACTTAAATTTTAATCTATATAATGAACCAATCAGCCTTTTACATGATACCTGTAGGCTACCACGCATTTGTGACCGGCATCCTGAGATAATATCCTCTTCAGTCATTTTTGGATTTTGGCTATCTCGAGAAATAGCCAACAGCAAAGAGCTTAACAGGGCATTTTTTATGTACCCCCCACTTAACTCATATCTGGGAAATGATAAGAGATACAATATAATATACCAACTAAGAAAAGAGGCTCAAAGAAAATGCAATAGGCTAGTTCAAACAAATAAGCATTTATATTATTCTCAACTCTAATTTTAATAAGAAAATTTTACCTTAAAGATATCTTCTCCCAATCAATGTTCTCAGCAACTGGGAGGCGCTCTGATGCAAGTTTCCATATTTTGTATCGCTGTGTGTGATCTGGTTGGTGAAACTCACTCACACATCTGTACTCCACATACAGTACATATATTTAACTACAACACGAAAATTTGGAAATTTTGACAACCATTTAACAATTAGTCCATTAAATCTTCAATAGTTACAAGCATATAGATTTGCATAGATAAGCAAATAAGCCATTAATAATGCATACAGGACAACAACATATATCAAAGACAATGTGTGACATATCTAAACTAGTGTACATATATATTGAAACTTTGCACAAATAATTGTTAAAAATTCAGCACAATAAAGGGAAGCCCAAACTAAAGCAATCATTGCTATGAATGCAGATAGCAGATCTTTATTTAGATTACTCTTTTCTCAAGGAGCCAAAATAAAGAATCAAAGAAATATTATTTGAAAATCCTTCTTCTATTTTGAAAAAAGAAAAAAAAATCCAACTGAAAAGAGAATTAGAAGTTGATGAGAAACAAAATAATGTAACCTATGATCCCCTGTAACACACAATACCAAGTCACAAGAACTCGTAAAAGGAAAAATCTGCAATGCAAGAAGAAATGTAAAAGCATCTGAACAAGCATATCTACAGTAACAAGGGATATACGTGATACGCCTATGCATGGCTTCATCAAGATCTAAAGGTCGATTAGTTGCCAGCATTATTATGCCTTCATATCGCTCCATCTCCGTCAAAAGCGTATTTAGCAATTTATCGCCACCCCGTTCTCTCTGGAAAATTATTTATGTATAAGTTGCAAGGAAAAGAATATCATAGAACAGAGACAAGTTGCTACACATAACATGAATATGATGAAAAATACTGAATATCTCATTTGAGATATGAAATTCTACCTGTGCAAAGATAGCCTCACATTCATCAAAGAAAATAATGGCATCATTCATATCAGCATCTCGGAAGAGTCCACGCAGATCAGCAGAATGATCATCACGACTATTTCCTCCACAAACTGACTGAAGTGAATGAAAATCTACAAGAAGAACACGTTTTCCTGGAGACAATCATAGAACATCAGGGGCCACTCACAATTTTTTATAACATAATTTTAGTTGTATGAGTAACATTCACCTAGATGATGAGCAACAGCATTGACAGTCATTGTCTTTCCAGTTCCTGATGGCCCACAAAGAAGTATAACAAGTCCTGCTCCATAGGTCATAAAATCTTCAAGGCCAGCATTTTTTCTATATTGCCTAAATTTTGCAAAATTATCAGTAGTCCTCAGTATCATTTTCTTCTGCTCATCGGGGAGCACAACACTTTCAATAGGTACCTGCTCAATCCAATAATGAATATAATTAGCTACAAAATAATTCATAATACAAACAATGAATAAATTAAAATAATAACTCAGAATATATGCATATAAATGGTTACTCAAAATATTAACAGCAAATTGTACAAATCATACCATTGGCTTATATAGATGACTTCCTTCAACAAGCTCATTCATTTCGGTATCAAGA
This sequence comes from Sequoia sempervirens, assembly GCA_007258455.2. Taxonomy (NCBI): domain Eukaryota; kingdom Viridiplantae; phylum Streptophyta; class Pinopsida; order Cupressales; family Cupressaceae; genus Sequoia; species Sequoia sempervirens. The sequence goes on from VDFB02277394.1 coordinate 63,978, forward strand.
CCAACAATCCAATCCAGCATGCGACGATCTAGTTCCACCTGCTGGTCCATCAAGTCCCCACCTCCACGTGCATATGCAACTACTCTCAATTTGATTAGACCTCTTGCAACAAGTTTGCTTGACTTGTAGAAGTGTGTACGGGCCAGAACCTACAAACAATGCAAAAATGTAACCATAAACTAAAATGTAAATCAGAGTAATAAGAAAATTTAATGAAAGAATTTTAAAAATAGCCATTTGTAAGAACAACCTAAAATTCATTCTCTATTACCTCAGCTAGAAAAAAGTCATTTCCATCCGAAGGTCATCTTTTTTCAAATACACTTTTCCAATAGTAAGTAAAATCACCCTCGATAAATAGCAAATATATACTATGATTTCTCACAATATTAGCAACTAAGGAAGATTAAGATTGATAGAAGCATTGGAATCCAAACAACAGCTCGAGTATCAATTTGTCTACATTGCACTCATCTTTAACCAAAATGTTCAAAGCTGAACCATTTGTTGCCGTAAGGTGCCCTGGTTTAATAATCAGGTGTTGGACCATGCTGTTTCTTGTATGCCAACCATCATATGTTATCGTAATATATTTCATATCGCTTCTTCCAGAAATTTCAACAATCATTATATTTCTCCCATCCCAATTACTGATTAAAATGAGTGACTAGGCAAGCTAACAGTAGATGAATCAATTGAGATATTTAATGATTTTAAATGGGAGAGATGAAATAATTTTTTTATTTTCTGCAAATTGGATGGATCCAACCTTCAGGTCATTGCTCTTCCACTAAGAAGCAAGGGATCTAGATAATCATGACAGATCAAAGTAGTTTTAGCATACACTAGAGAATTTGTGCCAGGCTTTCCAAAAACTCAAGAAAGTATTTGGGTGACCCCTAAATCAGGTTGAGATACTCCCAAACAGCACATCAACAACAGATATCCTACTTGTTGCTTCTCACAAACACCTCTTAGTTATATTTTCTAGAGTGTTCATTCATTCATACACTTAATAAACTTGATGTGCATGTAATTCAACATCAATTAACTATGGAAAAATGTAAACAAACACAAAAGCATTGCAAGCCAATGATTAAACACTAGGGTTAACCAGGGGAAACTCCAAAGTGGGGAGAAAACTCCACCAAAAGAGAGCTAATTTCTCCTCATCTCCACAATCAAATCAGTCAAGTGCATTCCAGTATGTCCCCTAAATGACTAACCAAGCTCTAAACATGATCAAAGAGCTTGTACAACCTCCAATGAAGTCTGCAGTTCACAAAACCACACTCAACAATAGCATTCACTAGCAAACATAAAACTCTAAGAGGAAAACATGAGTGTCAGTCCTTGAAAGTTGAAACACATCCAAAGTGTTTGTTATAGACTACCCCACACTCCTCTGGCACTCTGACATGAAAATCAATACATAGAAGTCAAAATGAATCATCGCAACCTTTCACATTCCAACCTCTATCTTGTTTGTGAAGAAATTTTTGGTTTTGCAAGGGGCAATTACACATTCACGCATTCTGAGCTTGTTTGCCACAGTCAGCACAGTAGTGGAGCAGTCACCATAGCATTCGACAAGTTCGTTGCATGTGGAAAATGGCAAGTTCACATAACTAAGAAAACACTGTAATAACCCCTACCCAGATTTATAACCTTAACTCAGGTTTCTATTGCTGTTCCAATATTACTTATTGGTTTCCTTGATTGGACTTACAGTCCACGATGGTGTGAATTGAGTCAATCCATTGAAAACTCATATTTGTTTATTTAAGCACAGTCTATGGAAGGGTAGACAACATTATTGTAGAGCATTGCATTCAGATTGAAAACACAGAGCATTACAACTTCATAATTGACACAGTAATTTATGTTGCAGACCTTTCAGACATTCCAAGGAATCACAAGACTTAATTGTACTCAACCAAACTTCATTACAAGCAATGCTCAGACATACAGAAAGTGAAACTAAATCCATACCCGTGATACTTGTGTCCAATCGGGAGTAGGTGTAAATTCTCGATGATGAGGTCTTTGCGCACATAGGTAACATTAATATCTCTGGATACGAGAATAGAATCCTATCTTAGATCACAACTCTGACAAAGACCAGAATAATCCCGTCTAATCAAAGAAGAGGCCCGGTCACTGGCAATGTCACAAATTCACTACACAGAGCATACAAGGCACCAGACGGCAGCAGTGATCAATATCACTAGAACAAATGCATACGTTGGAAAGCCCTGTGAAATCACACCACAGGTAGATGCACCTTTACGTTTCCAGCAGTCTGCATCACCAACCGGAAGATCATTGCTGTGAACAGCAATTCTTATGATTACATATGCCCGATATTCCCAATAAGAGGATCTCCAAATAACATTGAGAAGAATACTCTACGAACTTCTCCAGCTAATCCCGCATAATGAATTCATGATAGCGTGTGCAGATAAGTTCCCCGATGTCATTACCCGTCACCACTACGGCCTTCAAGAGCTTTGGGTGCCTTTTACCCAATCCTTCCGTTACGATAATATTCATCTATCTTTGCATTCGATTACAGTATAATCGAATAATGCATATAGCACTTCATATAACCGATTAATATCGGACCTCGCCTGGGCACTCTCGCCTTCAGAAATGAAGCAATGAACAATTTGCATATACCCGCGATGTGATTCCCGTGAATTAGAAAATAACATCGTTCTAACTATTTACCTTATTCCCAACTTTGCCTACACCCCGACATAATGCGATACCCATAATCTTCATAGTTGATTGCAATGGGAATGACTTAATGTTTAAGCACTTACAGAAATGATTTCAACGTCAATGTTCAGGAAATAATGGCATGGCTCTGCCGGCGGAAAATCACAAATCACTTATAATATATTTTTGCCCGATATCGGGACTTATGAACCTTACATAGCTTCAATAGATGTTTGCCTGTGTTGCTATGATGTTTGAGCATCAATGCCAAATGCACGATGATAACTAAATACCACTACCACCGTAGAATGAAGACAACACATGTAACCATCTGTCGTCCTAAAGATGGACAATCTGCATTAACAGAGATTAAGAAATTCTTCGAATCAAGCCTTGGCTGGGGTTTCGTCCAAGCAAGGCGTTAGACACTGAGAGTTTCCGTTCTCAGGATCTTGATGAACACCAAACATACAAACTTCAATTCTTCATGATGCTCTTGTGTCGGCCCTCAAAGCCCATATAACTTCGCCAATTCAGTTTTGGTAATTGATTTATTTAAATATAAATGGCTTATAAAACTTTAATTTCAATATCATAATATTTCATATAGCCATAAATATTAATTAATTAATTAATTAAATTAAAATGTCTTCTAAAATAATTAAAGACAATTTTAATATTTAATTAATTAGACCAAGTCCTCTTTTGGGCGTATAAAATTAGGGGACATCACAAACACTTAGGTCAAAACCCTGCACACATGTCAATTTTCTTCTCCATGATGCTTTGGATCATCCCAGGTCTAAATTTGGCCCACATTCAATTTCCTTAAGCTCTGAAACTAACAAAACACAATCTCTTTTGTGAAGGTACTCCCTAAACTGCTTCTTGACTGAACATGGTTAAACAACCAACCTTCGATCATGGCTTGTATCTATTTTCGGATCACTAGATTGAATAAAAGCCATGAGAGGTTGCAATATTTTTCCCCTTAAAATCACAGTTACCTACAAACTCATACCACAAGCATTGGTACTCATCTTCCATCTCATAAAGGCAAATATCATCTCAAAGATGGATATGGAGACATTAGGAGATGGATGGAATTTTCATCTCATAAAGGAATTATCATCTCAAAGATGGATATGGCGACATCAAGAGATAGTTGGAATTTTCAAGCACTTTTATGTCTGAAAATTGTTCACCAAAAATTGAAAAACTGCAAGCAATGGTACTTATCTCCCTTCTCTAAAAAGCATACTTATGTCTAATGTTTCCAAGACATGTGGAGACATCAAGAGACTTTGGCTAATGTTTCCAATCATACTTATGTCTCCCAAAATCATTTGTAAAAAATCAAGAAAAACATAAGCCTTGGTACACATCTCCCATCTTGGAAAGGAAACCTCACCTTAGAGAAGCATGTGGAGATGTCAAGACAATTTGGCTAAAATTTCCAAGCATCTCTGTATGTCTCCCAAAAGCATCTATCTTTATAAAATCAGCCATGTATACTGCATTGATATTTCCTCTTGTGCAAACAAATGGCTAACAAGGGTAAAAAGAACCAAAGAGAAACACTAATAAGCATGTATTTTGAGAATTTAATCATGTGAATTTACTTCTGATGTAACATATAAATTTCTTACAAAATCTCAAAGTCGTAATAGTAGGTAGAGAAAACAATGAGCATGCTATAGATGTCTGTGCATGGAAGCTTTATTAACTGATCGAAATGAGAAAGAGGATTACTCCATGGTGCTAAAAAGTGCCATGTACTTCACACTATTCTATTTTTCATAAGTTACTCCAACTTCCCAAGATGGGATTCTTAAAACTTAAAATGGATAATTGTCTACTACCTTACAACCCAAATTTGTCAAACTAGATAAAATTAAACATTGATGGTGTTTCTAGTGGAAATCCCAGTCTTTCAAGAGCTGGTGACTCTGATTGTTACCACAGTTTGGCAATGTGGTGTTTTAGTCTATTCTGCACTTAGCAATTGCAATGAATAATCATGTGGTGAGGCTCTTGCATTTTGTTGGGATTTGTAGATTGCCAAAAGCAAATATATAGCTGATATTTGGGTATAGATGTACTCAAAACCTTTTCTACCAACTTCAATTCATCTCCAAACATGTCTAATCAGCAGCTGCCTTGCACTGCTATATACATCTTGAAGATCCCTAGGCCTTTCAAGAATTGCAATGTTGATTTAAACCCTGTAGGCAAGAACAAGGAAGCTGATTATGTGACCCTAAAAATTGAGCTAATTTTTGGGTCTAATAACAAATTCATTCCTAGGCTTAAAGCATGCCTGAATAAGAGTGTTGACATAGAGAAAGTGATGCCCACACACCTTAGGGGTTATATTGTTTCCAACAAGAACCCTAAAATGTCCCTTCTCTCATGG
>VDFB02277395.1:0-80467 GCA_007258455.2 Sequoia sempervirens
ACCTGTAGGCTACCACGCATTTGTGACCGGCATCCTGAGATAATATCCTCTTCAGTCATTTTTGGATTTTGGCTATCTCGAGAAATAGCCAACAGCAAAGAGCTTAACAGGGCATTTTTTATGTACCCCCCACTTAACTCATATCTGGGAAATGATAAGAGATACAATATAATATACCAACTAAGAAAAGAGGCTCAAAGAAAATGCAATAGGCTAGTTCAAACAAATAAGCATTTATATTATTCTCAACTCTAATTTTAATAAGAAAATTTTACCTTAAAGATATCTTCTCCCAATCAATGTTCTCAGCAACTGGGAGGCGCTCTGATGCAAGTTTCCATATTTTGTATCGCTGTGTGTGATCTGGTTGGTGAAACTCACTCACACATCTGTACTCCACATACAGTACATATATTTAACTACAACACGTAAATTTGGAAATTTTGACAACCATTTAACAATTAGTCCATTAAATCTTCAATAGTTACAAGCATATAGATTTGCATAGATAAGCAAATAAGCCATTAATAATGCATACAGGACAACAACATATATCAAAGACAATGTGTGACATATCTAAACTAGTGTACATATATATTGAAACTTTGCACAAATAATTGTTAAAAATTCAGCACAATAAAGGGAAGCCCAAACTAAAGCAATCATTGCTATGAATGCAGATAGCAGATCTTTATTTAGATTACTCTTTTCTCAAGGAGCCAAAATAAAGAATCAAAGAAATATTATTTGAAAATCCTTCTTCTATTTTGAAAAAAGAAAAAAAAATCCAACTGAAAAGAGAATTAGAAGTTGATGAGAAACAAAATAATGTAACCTATGATCCCCTGTAACACACAATACCAAGTCACAAGAACTCGTAAAAGGAAAAATCTGCAATGCAAGAAGAAATGTAAAAGCATCTGAACAAGCATATCTACAGTAACAAGGGATATACGTGATACGCCTATGCATGGCTTCATCAAGATCTAAAGGTCGATTAGTTGCCAGCATTATTATGCCTTCATATCGCTCCATCTCCGTCAAAAGCGTATTTAGCAATTTATCGCCACCCCGTTCTCTCTGGAAAATTATTTATGTATAAGTTGCAAGGAAAAGAATATCATAGAACAGAGACAAGTTGCTACACATAACATGAATATGATGAAAAATACTGAATATCTCATTTGAGATATGAAATTCTACCTGTGCAAAGATAGCCTCACATTCATCAAAGAAAATAATGGCATCATTCATATCAGCATCTCGGAAGAGTCCACGCAGATCAGCAGAATGATCATCACGACTATTTCCTCCACAAACTGACTGAAGTGAATGAAAATCTACAAGAAGAACACGTTTTCCTGGAGACAATCATAGAACATCAGGGGCCACTCACAATTTTTTATAACATAATTTTAGTTGTATGAGTAACATTCACCTAGATGATGAGCAACAGCATTGACAGTCATTGTCTTTCCAGTTCCTGATGGCCCACAAAGAAGTATAACAAGTCCTGCTCCATAGGTCATAAAATCTTCAAGGCCAGCATTTTTTCTATATTGCCTAAATTTTGCAAAATTATCAGTAGTCCTCAGTATCATTTTCTTCTGCTCATCGGGGAGCACAACACTTTCAATAGGTACCTGCTCAATCCAATAATGAATATAATTAGCTACAAAATAATTCATAATACAAACAATGAATAAATTAAAATAATAACTCAGAATATATGCATATAAATGGTTACTCAAAATATTAACAGCAAATTGTACAAATCATACCATTGGCTTATATAGATGACTTCCTTCAACAAGCTCATTCATTTCGGTATCAAGACCAACAATCCAATCCAGCATGCGACGATCTAGTTCCACCTGCTGGTCCATCAAGTCCCCACCTCCACGTGCATATGCAACTACTCTCAATTTGATTAGACCTCTTGCAACAAGTTTGCTTGACTTGTAGAAGTGTGTACGGGCCAGAACCTACAAACAATGCAAAAATGTAACCATAAACTAAAATGTAAATCAGAGTAATAAGAAAATTTAATGAAAGAATTTTAAAAATAGCCATTTGTAAGAACAACCTAAAATTCATTCTCTATTACCTCAGCTAGAAAAAAGTCATTTCCATCCGAAGGTCATCTTTTTTCAAATACACTTTTCCAATAGTAAGTAAAATCACCCTCGATAAATAGCAAATATATACTATGATTTCTCACAATATTAGCAACTAAGGAAGATTAAGATTGATAGAAGCATTGGAATCCAAACAACAGCTCGAGTATCAATTTGTCTACATTGCACTCATCTTTAACCAAAATGTTCAAAGCTGAACCATTTGTTGCCGTAAGGTGCCCTGGTTTAATAATCAGGTGTTGGACCATGCTGTTTCTTGTATGCCAACCATCATATGTTATCGTAATATATTTCATATCGCTTCTTCCAGAAATTTCAACAATCATTATATTTCTCCCATCCCAATTACTGATTAAAATGAGTGACTAGGCAAGCTAACAGTAGATGAATCAATTGAGATATTTAATGATTTTAAATGGGAGAGATGAAATAATTTTTTTATTTTCTGCAAATTGGATGGATCCAACCTTCAGGTCATTGCTCTTCCACTAAGAAGCAAGGGATCTAGATAATCATGACAGATCAAAGTAGTTTTAGCATACACTAGAGAATTTGTGCCAGGCTTTCCAAAAACTCAAGAAAGTATTTGGGTGACCCCTAAATCAGGTTGAGATACTCCCAAACAGCACATCAACAACAGATATCCTACTTGTTGCTTCTCACAAACACCTCTTAGTTATATTTTCTAGAGTGTTCATTCATTCATACACTTAATAAACTTGATGTGCATGTAATTCAACATCAATTAACTATGGAAAAATGTAAACAAACACAAAAGCATTGCAAGCCAATGATTAAACACTAGGGTTAACCAGGGGAAACTCCAAAGTGGGGAGAAAACTCCACCAAAAGAGAGCTAATTTCTCCTCATCTCCACAATCAAATCAGTCAAGTGCATTCCAGTATGTCCCCTAAATGACTAACCAAGCTCTAAACATGATCAAAGAGCTTGTACAACCTCCAATGAAGTCTGCAGTTCACAAAACCACACTCAACAATAGCATTCACTAGCAAACATAAAACTCTAAGAGGAAAACATGAGTGTCAGTCCTTGAAAGTTGAAACACATCCAAAGTGTTTGTTATAGACTACCCCACACTCCTCTGGCACTCTGACATGAAAATCAATACATAGAAGTCAAAATGAATCATCGCAACCTTTCACATTCCAACCTCTATCTTGTTTGTGAAGAAATTTTTGGTTTTGCAAGGGGCAATTACACATTCACGCATTCTGAGCTTGTTTGCCACAGTCAGCACAGTAGTGGAGCAGTCACCATAGCATTCGACAAGTTCGTTGCATGTGGAAAATGGCAAGTTCACATAACTAAGAAAACACTGTAATAACCCCTACCCAGATTTATAACCTTAACTCAGGTTTCTATTGCTGTTCCAATATTACTTATTGGTTTCCTTGATTGGACTTACAGTCCACGATGGTGTGAATTGAGTCAATCCATTGAAAACTCATATTTGTTTATTTAAGCACAGTCTATGGAAGGGTAGACAACATTATTGTAGAGCATTGCATTCAGATTGAAAACACAGAGCATTACAACTTCATAATTGACACAGTAATTTATGTTGCAGACCTTTCAGACATTCCAAGGAATCACAAGACTTAATTGTACTCAACCAAACTTCATTACAAGCAATGCTCAGACATACAGAAAGTGAAACTAAATCCATACCCGTGATACTTGTGTCCAATCGGGAGTAGGTGTAAATTCTCGATGATGAGGTCTTTGCGCACATAGGTAACATTAATATCTCTGGATACGAGAATAGAATCCTATCTTAGATCACAACTCTGACAAAGACCAGAATAATCCTGTCTAATCAAAGAAGAGGCCCGGTCACTGGCAATGTCACAAATTCACTACACAGAGCATACAAGGCACCAGACGGCAGCAGTGATCAATATCACTAGAACAAATGCATACGTTGGAAAGTCCTGTGAAATCACACCACAGGTAGATGCACCTTTACGTTTCCAGCAGTCTGCATCACCAACCGGAAGATCATTGCCGTGAACAGCAATTCTTATGATTACATATGCCCGATATTCCCAATAAGAGGATCTCCAAATAACATTGAGAAGAATACTCTACGAACTTCTCCAGCTAATCCCGCATAATGAATTCATGATAGCGTGTGCAGATAAGTTCCCCGATGTCATTACCCGTCACCACTACGGCCTTCAAGAGCTTTGGGTGCCTTTTACCCAATCCTTCCGTTACGATAATATTCATCTATCTTTGCATTCGATTACAGTATAATCGAATAATGCATATAGCACTTCATATAACCGATTAATATCGGACCTCGCCTGGGCACTCTCGCCTTCAGAAATGAAGCAATGAACAATTTGCATATACCCGCGATGTGATTCCCGTGAATTAGAAAATAACATCGTTCTAACTATTTACCTTATTCCCAACTTTGCCTACACCCCGACATAATGCGATACCCATAATCTTCATAGTTGATTGCAATGGGAATGACTTAATGTTTAAGCACTTACAGAAATGATTTCAACGTCAATGTTCAGGAAATAATGGCATGGCTCTGCCGGCGGAAAATCACAAATCACTTATAATATATTTTTGCCCGATATCGGGACTTATGAACCTTACATAGCTTCAATAGATGTTTGCCTGTGTTGCTATGATGTTTGAGCATCAATGCCAAATGCACGATGATAACTAAATACCACTACCACCGTAGAATGAAGACAACACATGTAACCATCTGTCGTCCTAAAGATGGACAATCTGCATTAACAGAGATTAAGAAATTCTTCGAATCAAGCCTTGGCTGGGGTTTCGTCCAAGCAAGGCGTTAGACACTGAGAGTTTCCGTTCTCAGGATCTTGATGAACACCAAACATACAAACTTCAATTCTTCATGATGCTCTTGTGTCGGCCCTCAAAGCCCATATAACTTCGCCAATTCAGTTTTGGTAATTGATTTATTTAAATATAAATGGCTTATAAAACTTTAATTTCAATATCATAATATTTCATATAGCCATAAATATTAATTAATTAATTAATTAAATTAAAATGTCTTCTAAAATAATTAAAGACAATTTTAATATTTAATTAATTAGACCAAGTCCTCTTTTGGGCGTATAAAATTAGGGGACATCACAAACACTTAGGTCAAAACCCTGCACACATGTCAATTTTCTTCTCCATGATGCTTTGGATCATCCCAGGTCTAAATTTGGCCCACATTCAATTTCCTTAAGCTCTGAAACTAACAAAACACAATCTCTTTTGTGAAGGTACTCCCTAAACTGCTTCTTGACTGAACATGGTTAAACAACCAACCTTCGATCATGGCTTGTATCTATTTTCGGATCACTAGATTGAATAAAAGCCATGAGAGGTTGCAATATTTTTCCCCTTAAAATCACAGTTACCTACAAACTCATACCACAAGCATTGGTACTCATCTTCCATCTCATAAAGGCAAATATCATCTCAAAGATGGATATGGAGACATTAGGAGATGGATGGAATTTTCATCTCATAAAGGAATTATCATCTCAAAGATGGATATGGCGACATCAAGAGATAGTTGGAATTTTCAAGCACTTTTATGTCTGAAAATTGTTCACCAAAAATTGAAAAACTGCAAGCAATGGTACTTATCTCCCTTCTCTAAAAAGCATACTTATGTCTAATGTTTCCAAGACATGTGGAGACATCAAGAGACTTTGGCTAATGTTTCCAATCATACTTATGTCTCCCAAAATCATTTGTAAAAAATCAAGAAAAACATAAGCCTTGGTACACATCTCCCATCTTGGAAAGGAAACCTCACCTTAGAGAAGCATGTGGAGATGTCAAGACAATTTGGCTAAAATTTCCAAGCATCTCTGTATGTCTCCCAAAAGCATCTATCTTTATAAAATCAGCCATGTATACTGCATTGATATTTCCTCTTGTGCAAACAAATGGCTAACAAGGGTAAAAAGAACCAAAGAGAAACACTAATAAGCATGTATTTTGAGAATTTAATCATGTGAATTTACTTCTGATGTAACATATAAATTTCTTACAAAATCTCAAAGTCGTAATAGTAGGTAGAGAAAACAATGAGCATGCTATAGATGTCTGTGCATGGAAGCTTTATTAACTGATCGAAATGAGAAAGAGGATTACTCCATGGTGCTAAAAAGTGCCATGTACTTCACACTATTCTATTTTTCATAAGTTACTCCAACTTCCCAAGATGGGATTCTTAAAACTTAAAATGGATAATTGTCTACTACCTTACAACCCAAATTTGTCAAACTAGATAAAATTAAACATTGATGGTGTTTCTAGTGGAAATCCCAGTCTTTCAAGAGCTGGTGACTCTGATTGTTACCACAGTTTGGCAATGTGGTGTTTTAGTCTATTCTGCACTTAGCAATTGCAATGAATAATCATGTGGTGAGGCTCTTGCATTTTGTTGGGATTTGTAGATTGCCAAAAGCAAATATATAGCTGATATTTGGGTATAGATGTACTCAAAACCTTTTCTACCAACTTCAATTCATCTCCAAACATGTCTAATCAGCAGCTGCCTTGCACTGCTATATACATCTTGAAGATCCCTAGGCCTTTCAAGAATTGCAATGTTGATTTAAACCCTGTAGGCAAGAACAAGGAAGCTGATTATGTGACCCTAAAAATTGAGCTAATTTTTGGGTCTAATAACAAATTCATTCCTAGGCTTAAAGCATGCCTGAATAAGAGTGTTGACATAGAGAAAGTGATGCCCACACACCTTAGGGGTTATATTGTTTCCAACAAGAACCCTAAAATGTCCCTTCTCTCATGGTTATGTAGGAATTTTATATGTTTTCCTTTATGTTTCAGGCCCACTTTGATTAGAGTGGCCTTTATGCAATAACAAGAGTATAAATGCCACACAACCTCCGAACCTTATCCATTCTTATTTGCACTTATCCCCAAGGACGAGTCCTGACCTTTAGTTTACCCCTTTCTTGCCATGTGTCAAATCTGCAATCACAAAGGTATCTCAAACACTTATGAACTCACGGAAATGACCACTTAACTTTTAAGATTCAAATATGGGGCAAACTCTACCTCTCTTTGTGACTATTGTGTCTCAAATCAAGGCACAAAAGCATTTTTCTTGCCCCTTGGTGTTGTATTTAAAGGACTAGCCCTACTTAATTTTAGATCACTAGGGCATATCTAGATCTCTTGCATCCTAGAGGTATACTGTATAACTTACTACTTGCACACATTATCAAGGATTTTGCATTGTACAAGCATATAGGGCATCTTGCATGTTTAAGAGTGTTGTCCTCGATCATTTATCTAGTCATTAAATCAAGATCCTTACACAGTTTGACCCAAGAAAAGAAATTATCCCTGCAATATGCAAAACATCAAACACGAAAACAATATTCTATGCAAGAACAGACTGAGAACATTAAGGTGAGCTAAAAAGACACTTTAAAAGTTTGCGATGATGGAACTTGCATGCTTAGAACAAATCCTCACTTGTAGGATAGAATCCACAATTGTGGAAGTGACCCAAAGCAACAGATAGAGCATGCAATGATTCCAAAGCAATGATCAAATTTGTAGATTCAGACAAGCCATGTCTAGGAGAAATTTATGAAGAAATAGATTCCATGTGTGAAAGAATCAAGAAAATAACAGATCCAAAAGATCTTTCTCTATATCCTTTGATAGAAGAAAAGTTACATGGAAGATGGAACAAACTTAACACACCCCTTCGTTGTGTTGCCTATGCCTTAAATCCTAAATGGCATATTGTTGGCGTAAAAACTAACACCTCTAGAGTGCAGGTTTGTACGGACAGCTATGCACACTGCGTAATGAGTGCTCTTCAAATTAGGAGGGGAAGCTCCCTCGTAGTGCTGGAATGTGTGGAAAAGAAAAGTAATCTAAGTCCTATCTTTTTGTTCTCAGCTAGAAGAGGCACAAGGTTAAGAAAACCAAGAACATTGCAGCTAAGGATTTTCTGGTTTCGCAGATCATTAACTACAACTAAGCTAACTACTTTAAATCTATCCAGTTTCCTCAAGAAAACAGAGCATGAGGAAGTGGAGCAGGAATGTTCTAATACGATAAACTTCAGGTACAGTTTCACAACGTGAAGGCAAGGTGAGCACAACTATTTGCTTGGCTGGGAAGAAGTTTATTGGAAACGACAAATATACGATAAACCGGGTACAGACTCACAACGTGAAGGCAAGGTGGCACGACTATCTGCTTGTTTGAATAGGCTTATTACTTACAAACATCACACGATAAACCAAGTACAGATTCTCAACTTGAAGGCAAGATGGCACAACTATTACCTCAATCTGAATAGGCTTATTGAATACAAAACACAAAGGATAGCCAACTAGGACAGTAAATTGCATTGGCAAGACACGCATACAATTTACGATCGAACTAGCCACTATATCTAACTAAGGCAAGAATTCACCATCATAATTGCATGAAACCCAAGTGGCATAACAATTCATCACAATAGTAAATACTCATGAACAGATATAGGAGTAATATTACAGGTAAGGTAGGCACAGCATATATTTCTCTCTCGTGCAAAAGTTCTTGAATAGATAAAATAATAGCAATACTACAGGCAAGGTGGGCACAGCATGTACGCTATCACGCAAAAAGTTATGTACAAATGAGCAAAAGCTCTTATTTATAGACATCAAAAGGTGTAGGGCACCCTAAAATCACCTTGAGTCAACTATAGTCTTGCAATGCATGCAAGATTATTGCTAAACCCTAATAAAGCAAACTATACAGTTAACTGTAAAGCTACCATTAGTTAATCGGTACAATTAATCTAAATGGACAATGTGCAAGCATGCACGTCCTTATTGAAAGTGAGTTAACTGGAATACTACCATCAGTTAACATAAACCCTAAATACAACTCCAAGTGAATAAAGATAATCCCATAATAGACATGCATGAGATGAGACAGCGAGTTAACTTGAAAAGGTAACACCAAGTTTAACTCCTGTGGTAATGTCTATCCTGAGAGCTGGGAACTGAAGTCTAATGGTCGTGATCTCGAGCAACCAACCCCTCCACGAGGTTGTTGACTGCGTCACCATCTGGAGGTTGTCTTATGCCTTAACTGACAATTCACCGCTTATCAGCAACTTGAGCAATCTTGGAAATCTTTACACACTCAAACTAGCATTTCACTGACTGGTAACTTTGGCGGCTCCGTAACTGAAGTGATGGCCAATATCTCTTCTGCAGCTCGATGTCTCTGATGCTTCTCCTTAATGAAAGAGTGTTGCATGTTGAAACTGCGAAGTTTGACTGCACACACTCTAGTTGTGAGAAATGCAAACGAACTTGCTGCACATGCAAAATTCCAACGGTATCAACCCTCTAAACCGGCTTTGGAAGACAATCGGCCATACGAGGCATGCAACCATATGGATTTGAGTGACTACCCCGTCCATCCTCTGAATGCACTTGATACAAATCGGTCTCAGCTTTCCAGATGAAATCATGAATTAAGACCGATTTGGTCTTGAATTCAGTTTACGTGAACTGCACTATGAAAAACTCGCCTGGTCACTGTGAACACGGCTATATTCTGACAACTTTTCTAGAAAACTAAAAATAGCCTGCTAAAGCTAAAAATAGCCTTCGGAAAGCAATTTTCACGAAAAATTCTGAGATATGGGTTTTGTCAAGAAAAAGATTCTAAGACAACCCAGAATGTCAGAAATGCGAAAATTTGACTTCTACTCGACCATGCAAGGAATTTTCAGTTGAGAAAATTAGAGCCTTGAAAACTAATGCTCTGGAGTAAATTTTCCTGAAAAATTATGGCACATGGGTTTTCTCGAGGAAGCTATGCTAAATCGACCCAAATGATTTGTTTTGTCAATCGCCAATTTTTCAAACATGCGAAAGAATTTAAGATGAGAAATAGAAGAATTTAAGATAGAAGATAGAAGTTTTTAGTGCTCTGCTTCTGCTAAAATCGCCATCTTGTCTGAAAGTCTGCTAATTTATTTGGACTTGTACTTGCAAAGAAAGTGTTTTGATGTCTTCGCCAATGATTGCTGATGAGAAATTTGCCCAACTCTGAAGTAAATTCGCCTTTGCTTTGAAGAATTACGAATTTGCTCAAGCTGTGTGAATGAAATATGGCGCCATGCTTGAATAAATAGAATAAATTCACACCTCAAGGGTGACTATAAGATTTAAAACCTCAACTGAAAATAGAAAGCTTCTAATTGGACCCCTCCAGTTCGAACTGAGACTGACTCAGAGTTCAAAATAAAATAATAAAATAGTATTCATCATGCAATTTCAAAATAAGCATCAAAAAGGCGCCCCTTTAAAGAAAATCGCCTTTTAATACTTAAGCATGTGAAACAAATATTAAATATTATTTTATTCAGTTGACAAACCACATAAAGCACTTGGATGGATTCGGCAACCTTTACTAATTTCAAAAGTCCTCATTTGACCTCATAGGCGTCCATTTGCTCAAGATATGACGTTTTTTATTAACTTCCTACTTTGTAGCTGACTACAAAGTTACAGCTGGCCATATTCAACACTGATTTCCGAGTGACCGGGTGATGCTGAGACTAAGCAGGAATATTTATTGTGAAGCCTGCAGAGCAAGGAAGAAATGTCTGTTGGGAGTCATCACTGCAAAATCCATCATTTAACTCCTCAAAAAATTAGGCGCCCTTGATTAAATTGATTTTCAGACACCAGACTTGGCCATTTCTCCATACTGCCATTTGACACTTTAAACGGCTGCTGACGCCGAACAGTGAACCCTGCTAACTGGATGGTAGGCTCACTGCGTGACTGGAAGTATTCCACATCCAACGACTGTATGGAAAGCACCAAAGGACTACATTAAGGACCCCAAAAGCAAGGGCGCCCCTGGCCTGAGAAGGCTCAAACACCATTTTGTCAAAAGTGTGACTTCCAACCAAATGCCCTACTTTGATCCCTGATATCGGGAGCTAGAGTGCTCCGATTCGCATACCGTCAGTCTCATCGCGTAGCTAGAGCAACTAAAAGAGATGTCTCTGGAGGTGACGAAGCGAGAAAACTACTTCTAAGACCTCAAAGAGACAATAGCCTTTTTTATTTAAAATATACGCTCCATACTTAGCCATTTTCCGGATGTCTTCACTTTTCAGCATTCTACAAAGACCTCGCACGTACAAGCGTTTGCCAAATCCCGAAGGCTGACGATTGGGCTCATTGGATAGCTGGATTAATTCCTCACAAGTCTCGTGAAGACCTCGAAAGCTAAAAACTCCATCTGACAGGCCTAAAGGCTAGGTGCCCCTGGCCTACATAAGTACAGGCAAAAATACCACATTTCTCCACCCTTTGATTTACGTGTCTGGTAGAATCTTTGCCACGATTACTCGGAATATCGGATTGACTGGCTGACTGGTGCACTGCAAAGCTAGACTAGATTAGCACAAACGTCAGGAAGACCTCATCTGCAATCTCATCCATCTCAGGGACCATCTTGAAGGGCGTTCCTGGGCTACAGGGGCGCAATTTCACCATTTGAGAACTTTTCATGATGTGGAGTCTCCTCGTAACCTCATCTTCTAACCCTAACTGTCGGAGCTCTGGGTCTCGGATGTCTGCATTCAATAGCTCATCGAATAGCCAGACTAGTCGTGAAGAGATTAGATGCATCAACAGGCAAGAATGCCAGAATCTAGCCCCTCTTCAAGAAGGGCGCCCCTAAAGCTTTGTAAACTGATCATCTTCGCAATCTGCAACCTCTAGAATCCTCAACTTCTGACGTCAATTACCAGAGTTCTAAGTCTCGGATAACCTCGCAGGATAGCTCATCGGATAACTGGGGTAATTCTGAAGAGATTGACTATGTTTATGAGCACATGCCACAAAATCTAGACCTTCAAAGAGAAGGGCGCCCCTAGACTACAGGGGCGCAATTTTGCTTTTGCTTGAGAAATCTTCATAAATTGATCATTGAAATCTTTGTCTTAGTCACTGAAATCTTTGTCTTGGTCACTGAAATGACCATGCAAAGGTAAAATTGTCGTCGTGCAATGCTCCTCCATCGTGAAATGCCTCGTTCTAAGTTCCCGATTCAAGTTTTGATCAATAGGCACTGCCTTTGACTGACACGACACTGACCAAACTCCATGCTTGATATTGCCCAAAAACTGTTTTTGACTCATTTTAGCAAGGTTTAGACTCTTTTATGCAAAATGCCTTGATGAAGCAAAAAATTTGGTTTGAGTACAACACATATTATACAAGTGACTAATAAGAGGGCTCCATATGAGGATAGAGAGGTAATGAAGGTATTTTGGGCTGCAATAAAAAAGATTTATGGGGAAGGTGAGGAAGCTTCAATTATGAGGAGTCAATGGAATAAGTTTTCATGTGGGCATGGCGATTTTTCTTTAGTGGAAGCTTTATATGATATGCAAGCAAAGAAAGAGCCCATAGAGTGGTGGTGGAACCATGGAGGTGAAACCCCTGAATTGCAATCATTTGCAATAAGATTACTCTCACAAGTAGCCAGCTCTTCATCTTGTGAGAGAAATTGGAGTACTTATGGTTTTATTCATTCACTAAAGAGGAACCGATTAGGGTCAAAGTAAGCAGAGAACTTGTTGTACATTCATAGCTCACTTCGTCTTCTCTCTCGTGTAGATCCTAGGTACAAGGAGGGCCCTTCAGCAAAATGGGACCAAATTTCACTTGATGGAGAAGTTGCAGCCATGGTGGATGAAGTGGTTGAAGCAGATGGCCTTAGTGATTTACCCCCAGTTCTACTACCAACAGAGGAACCTAAGTTTGAGAGTAATGAGTATTTGGAGAGCATCATAGCTGAGGACCTTGATATGGATGATTATGATGTGGTGTAGATGATAGATTTCTGATTTTTGTTTTTTGCTTGCGTATCAGCCTATCAAACTATCCAATATTTCTGAATTTCAACATGTAATTGAATATTAAATATGTAATGTCAAATGTGAACTATGATTATGAAGTATGAAGCATGAACTCTTTGACTCTTTGACACAATGACATTTGTGTATTTAAACTTTAAAATTAAAGTTCACATTAAACTTTACTACTGCTCTTGTTCTGAAAGTTCAATTTTCTACAAATTATTAATTTATTCATTTTTTATTTATATTGAAAAAAGATGACGTCTCCAAATATCCCCGTCTCCTATTTTCAAAAAAAGTTGTACCGGTACCGGTACCAGCCTCCTATACCAGTACCAATGCCAATCTCCTGGCAGCCTTGCAAATATCTAATCCTTAACGATGAGTGGCAGACCAATGCAAACTACTTGCTCAGTTTTACAAATTTGTGGATATGAACAAGCCCTTCTTGGATGAAATTTATGATGGGATTGACTCTATGCTTGAACAAATGAGGGAAAGCCTGGCAAAAAAAAGTAAGGTCTTCCTAGTTATACCAATATATTAAACCATATTATTTCTTAGTCCACTCCCTAATGCATATGCTGTCTTCTACTGTCTTCATTTGAGCTCAATGGCATTAATCCCTTACCATTCAGCACTAGTCTTCAAATTGTTCTCTTTCCTCCTTGTGGCACCTTTCCTCATACCACCATAGAATCTCTTGTCATTATGCTAAGCACTCTTGTAATGTCCCCTTCTCGAGCATGATCTTTCCAATTGACCGTTGGCCTATTCCGGAGACCCATAGGCAGTGATATGTTCTTCTTGGCATTCTGAGCATCCTCAGGAATTTACTATTTTTAGTAAATTCTATTTATGGCAGTGAACCTGTTGGTTTCGGCACGGTTGGCTTACTCATTTTTGGGCTTTGGGGCACAATTGGAGAGATAAGTCGAATTATTTTAATTAAGTCATATTTTAATGTTATATTTTAACATTGACTTCCCCCTTGGCCTAGCTTCTTCACTTTAAGTTGTTTTAAAAGATGTTCTTTATGGGTGGGCGCCTCATTGAAGGAATTAATTATATTTCTTATTAAAAGATTTAATCCAAGCATAAGTTGGGCGCCAACTTCAAGGAAGAGATAAAGTTTATAATAAAAAGTCAAAGTTTTGCTTAGGAAAGTGGGACGCCATCTATTGGAGAATTAGGGTTTGACTCAAAATAGAAGATTAGGGTTTCGAGAAAGGTCAACCGGAAATTATAAAAGGAAGCCATTGGTTCTCATTTGGAGCATCTTTTGTCTACAAGAATGTTATGCTGCCGGATTGGCTTTGGGATTGCTTCGAGGAATGAAAGTCTCCTAGCTTGGCATTGCTTCTCGCTTGAAAGATAGCGACTAGTGGTGAGATAGTATAGTTTTGAGTGATTTGTAGTGGATTTATGCATTGTAGTCAGTGTGTGGCTTTGTAGATCAGTTTTATGCATATTAGAGAGTTTCAGGAATTGCATATTCTTCATAGCAGATTGTTGTTTTCATTTATAAGTCAAAAAATACAAAAAATATCATTCTGGGCATTGTTTAGATCTCTCTATCTGAGAAGGGCGAACTTTTTCATTGAGTTTCAGATTTTTTAGTAAAGCATTTAATTTTTAAAGAGAAATCGCCCTCTTGCTGGGCCGTACCATTTGCTTTTGTCTTGAAATTCGTGCATAATTAATATAGGGTCTTTTGATTGGGTTTCAGTGTTCTATTTTGGTCGCCATTATCCTAGGATCATATTGCATTCTGTCTCATGATATTTGAGTGAGTCTGGAGAGAGTTGTGAGCAAAATAGTGAGTTTCAGGGCTGATGTTCATGCATGTGAAAAACAGGACTGTCATAAATCAGATTTGTCAAATTGGTCTTTCCAGTGGATTTTGATCTAAGCTTTATTAACTAGAGAAGAAGATTCAATATATTGTTGCAACTTTATTCAACTCTTGGTTCACGTTCACAGCAAGGCATTCTCTATCACGTTGTAAGCTGAACAGTAGTACTGTCAGCATCTCTCAATTCTTGCTATCATGTTGTGTAGTTTTTAAAAGTAGCATTGTAATTCTTTATATCTCCATCATATGGTAGCTCCCATTCCGTCTCGGTTTGGAAAGCACATTCTTGACATCGAGTACTTTAGCATTCTTGCTTATTTCCCTTCATAGCATTGTAATTCTTAGCACTCCGCCATATGGTCACCTCAATTCCATACTGGATTGGGTAGCACATACTTGGTGTTGAGTTCCGTTTCAGTACTTGTGATGGTAGAAGACCCTTTGACCATATGATCGTCCTTCGCGGACACATTCTTGGTTAGAGTTACCTTCAGTTGCATTTTGTTTAAGGCACTGACGATCCTCTTGCCATATGACAGCCTCTCTCTTGTTGAGATCGAGTGCACATTCTTGGCAACGAGTTAATTGTAATCTACTGGTTTGAATTATCTAACCCTAACAGGTGCTCTCTGCATTGTTGTGTATTTGGTAAAAATCGAAAAAAAATTGGCTCGGTATATTTCAACTCTCATACAAAAAACAGATTTTGCAAGATAATGCAGTGTCTCATCATCAATAGGTATGTCAACCAACTTCCAGTTTTGCTCAACTTCAACTTGACCCAACTCCCAAAGACAATGATGGCAGAAATGTTTACATCAAAATGCTACACTACTTTGAAATAAAACCAAATAGCATGATAGCAATACAGATAGAGAGAGAACAATTTCTGTATTCAACAAGGTAGAGTACAGTACAATTGAATGCTTGGGCAAATGAAGGACTTGTCACACCAATGCACTACCCCTGACCTCAGCTTTACTATGTATTGCCGGCTGACAAAGCAACTGTTGATTAAGACCCAAACACCAGACACAAGTGTACATAACCAAACAGTACATAATACACTACCTATGCCAACAATACAATAATTAACTAGACAACAAAGTCAGCATCCAAAATTTGTTTTATATGTGAATTATATTGATTAAATATGTGAATGCTGACAACACCAAAAAATTACAAATAAAATATACTTTAATTTATTTTGCTGCATATATGTGTCATTGCTTACACTAGTTTCTTAAAAATCATTTGGTCTCATGTAATGTAAGCAAAACAATTCTCACAATATCAATCAGCATGCCATCAAACTTAGTTATTTTATAAATATATTTGTTTCCAACATAATACAAATAATGCTGTGTCCATATTCCCATCACTATTAGCAATAGATACATTTATATAAATCCAGTTCAGTGACTCTTGGACATCTCAAGTACTAGTTTTTAACCATCTTTCACACCCCAAATCCTTATTAAATCATGATCAGTTTTCCACATCCAAGTGCCTAGATACAAGTTAGGAATCATTCTTGTGCAATTGATATTAAGAATATTATAAGTCCTCATCCTTTGCTTTTTATCTCTGATAATCGATTCCAACATACTCCAAATTACCTTGATTAAAAATTATTATAATTATTTTTTATTTCTTACATCCTCCTTTAGAAGTAAATGTATATATCATACTTACAAAAATTGTCAAAAATCACAGGAAATGGAGGTAAATCAGAAATTGCCCAGGAAATTAATTTATTTATCAGAAAATTCACGGTTTTTAAAATGAAGTCAGGGTCAACAGTTTTGACCATAAAAATCACAATGAACTTAGGAAAAAATAGCAGATAGCAATTAATCAGGAAATGCAGGGCTTCTGGAAATTTTTGGTTAAAAAATGTAGTATTGCTGAATTCTTCCAATTTCTGCGGCCATTTTATTCTGATTTTACCCTAAACTGTTTTTTTTTAACGAACCCTTACCTAATAAATACCCTTTTTTGATATATCTTTATCTTTCGGTTTGCCAATTTATTGTCAAGAAAGAATTTTGCTACAACCATAAAACTTAAATAGATATGTGTGTGTACAGACACATGTATATGAATAGATTCAATACATGCATTATATATGCATAAATGTATGCCCACAGGGCCACACATAATTGAATATTGAGATGCATGAACTGGCAGAAACTGAAATCCTTAGTTTTCAATCAAGTCCAAAAAGAGCATGACGATAGATGATAAAAAGTGTACCTGTTCCTTGAAGGAATCAAAGAAAACTGTCAAAATGTCTTTGACCTGTAAGATTGTAAATGCATAGGAAACATCAATATAGAAACAAACCACAAACAACATTAACCAAAGTAAACAGTCCTTGTTAAATGTTAACCAATCAACAGTTCCCTTTCATGCTGCTATATACCTGAACTACTTCACCACAACGACGAAAGCTACTATCTCCATTGTCACCTTCAAAAATACTCTTCACAACAGGAGATATTGCAATGCCTGAATATTCAATTAATCATCAATTTAAAATGCAATAGAGAAATTAATGATAGGTAGAACCAGAAGCAACTAGCATTTATAAAAAGTTGCTGCCTACCAGTTAGCATAACCACCACTCCTTTTTCAAACTCATCCAAACCAAGCTTCCTTGCCAATGCCTAGATAAAGGAACCACACGATACTTTTGATATGCAATTGAAATGTGACCAATTAGCAGATAATTAGACTACTATAACACTTGTTTACCATATTAGATTGGTCGACAAGCATAAAAGCACACATGCATGATTTTTAAGCACCTCCAAACGTGGAAGTTCGGTAGACCCATCTTTTAATCCTTGTTCTGTAAGTTTGATCCTCTCATGAAGTCGGTTTTGTACATACTTCAACTTTGCACATAATTCTCGTATGCTAGAAACCTAGAACAAGTGAAACAAAAAAGTTAAAAACAAGAATGTCTCACAACAATACAATTCCAAAACTTGGTCTTAAAATTAGAAAATCACAAAAGCCAAACTAATAACAACAATGAATTGCATCAACTATTTATTTGATTGATAAAATATAGAAAACCTATACATTATTCTAATTATCTTTTTATATCAACTATGGAAGCCTTTAACATTTGAGAAACTAACATAGATGTTTTACGGTTTTCATGAAAAAAGTTATCCTAGTTACTCAAAGAAGAGAACGCAAAGCAGTTTCTAGGATTTGGATATTCTTCTCTCTATACATCTCAGTCTAACCACTTATAGATAGCACTCCAGTTGCTTTATTAGTCATTGTTGGAAAATGAACCGCACTTGAACAGAAGATGGACCAATCACCAAGAAGGCCGGTAGCTCAGTGGTAGAGCACCCCAGCATCAAATGGGAGGTCCTAGGTTTAACTCCTAGCTGGTCCCTGAAAATTTTAACCTGGTATCAAAGCCTAGGTCAACAGAGCCAGGCCAAGCTAGGATCCCTGAGCACATGCAATGTGGCTCAAGAGGGGCTGTTGGAAAATAAGTCACCTGAACCAAAGATGGACCAGTCACCAAGAGGGCCGGTAGCTCAATGGTGGAGCACCCAAATAGCAAATGCAGGGTCCTAGGTTCGACTCCTAGCTGGTCAATGAAAAGTTTAACAGTTATTCGCTTGCAGAACTGTGTAAGTGTTTTTTATCACATGGAATGCTATAGCATATCTATTTTTCCATTTATCAGTCTATACATCCATATCCTTACATAAAGATTTCTTTTTATAATGAAAAGATAACATATTAACAGTGAACAGTCTGACAAAACTATTACAAAAGCCCATCCAGCTAAAAGTTTCTGGGGATAAAATACAAAGCCGAAACAACAGCTGTTCAAAACAGTACATAATTGAAAATTCCAGATGGGAATACACCATCTGATAAATCAAAAGAAAGACAGTACTAAGGTATAATAAATTTGTCAGTAAGCTAAGCATAAGAGAGATAAAATGCCTCAGCTGAAGTTTCAGGGATTGCTGAGGTGCCTCTTGACAGTCATTTGGCCAGCAGACAAACAGCTCTCCTGGTTCCATACACAACCAGATTGCACGTCTCCATGGCTGCCCTGGAGCATGTTTCATTGCTCTGACGAGACAGGAAAATCATTCAAGGACACTGGTTGCTAATTGGGAGCTCTCTTTGTTGTGTTAATAATAGGGATTGACCACTTCCATATAAATGCATACAACGGTAAAATACGTGAAACTATATAAATTCTATAAATTAAAGAAAATTATGACCTGAAAGCTGCACCCCAGAGGCTATTTGACATTGAATTTCCCAGTGAAAAAATCCACAAAACAGTATAGCAGCAGTGATCTAAAATATTGATCACAATCAACATCCATCAAAAGTAATCAAACACATTACTGACAGTTAACTCAGCATCTTTAACAGTCACACTGCATTCATTATAATTGACAGTCATGAAAAGTCAAATACTTACCTCAATCATGTCACCACCTCAACACTTATTGTGCCAATTAGAAAACAACATACTGATATATTGAGATCATGCAATTTAGTAATGCCACTAACAGAGATCCCTAAACGCTCCCTTTTACACTCCACAACCACTTACAGATGATAAATTGCAGCAAATGAAAGAAAAACAGAGTTTCTGTCATGAATTTATTAAGCATTCATTTAGTACTTAATGTTGAAAGTTCGACAAATTTCCTCGTGTCAGCAACTCAGCATAGTTAGAGAGAGAAATGTTAAAAAATCTAAAAAGCTTGTGTGCATGTCATAATTACTCGCAATGATATCATTAATGAAGTTATTATTATGTATAACAACAATTAATGACTTCATAAGGCTTTTAGGATGACTCTTTCTAGTGATGATATCTAATTTTCCACTTGCCTGTAGACTTCCTTCAATAACTTTAAACTACAGTTTACTGCCTACCAATGAAGTGTAGGCCTACCCTAGGACATCACAATACTCCCCCTTGGAAAGACCCTTGTACTGTTTCAAATTGAAATTTCTGCTTTTGCAATTTCACAATGGTCAATGCATGCAACAGTAACACCTTTTGATCACCAAGATCCCAATGTGAGCAAGGTGAGAGCATACAGTGAAAGGAGTTAGACTGATATTACAGTAAAATACATGTTGGCGGCAAGCAACACTCAACATGCACCATTACAAAATCTGGAAATATTGAAATGCTTATTCTGGTGGGAAGCCTTCCAAATTAATAACAAACTGAATATTGATAAAAATCTGTGGCTAGTTCTAATGACAAGCCTTCCAGACAAATTACAATTACTAAATCTAGGGAAGAACTGCACAAATTATCGTTAGAAATAACAATGCTGGAAATGAAAGTGATTTTTAATGTCATGGCAGCATAGCCAACCAAGCTTACAATATAGAAGACAACTTCTAAACTTATAATATTTCTGGCAGTAAACTGTACAGAAATTTACATCAATTCAATAATCCTTAATTGATAAAATATTCTGATCAGTTGATATGTTAAACAACAACAAGAATAACTACCAAATAATAATCACAATATCAGCAAATAATAGACAAATTACCTTCAAGCTGATTGGAAGACTTATACACACTTAATTGGCAGCTTAAATAGTTATGATTCCCTTTGCAACAGCTGAGACTAATATTCATAACCAAGAAGATCAACCAAAACTTACTCGTAAGATGGTCGATGTCCCTCACGAAGTACCACTGCACCTCAAGAGGTTACAGAAGCTTAGTCCTTCAATAGCTGCAGCCAAATAGTATGAAGCAGCAACCCCTTGATATATATTAATGGCTGCAATCAGATGGAATAAAAAATACAGCAGCTCTAAGTATTATACAGACATATGCTAGATCTGATCTCTAGTCAGTATCCAAACACTACTCTTGGTGGTACCTCAATGGCTACAAGATGCCACACCTTCAAGATCTTGCAATAAAAGTCTTATCTCAAGTAAGTTTTAACTTTTTAAGTTTTATCATTTAAAAATTTAAAATTAAAATGCATTATTTTCAAATTTGAAGTTTGATTTACAATTTTTTTAATTTAACAACTATAATGAGAGCTCCCTTTGCTTCAATAGGTTGCTAGTTCTTCTTCAGCTGAGCGGAATTGGAGTACATACCCCTTCATCCACTCAGTGAAGCGCAATCAATTGGAATCAAGCAAAGCAGAGGAGCTAGTTTTTGTTCATTCCAACTTGCGCCTTCTTACTCACAAAGAGGATGAGTACAAAGAAGGGGCAGCAAAGATGTGGGATGTAGAACCGGAGCGAGCTGACCTAGATCTTTCTTTGGCTGCAATTGCACACTCTTCTTCATTTTTTGAGGAGTCAAGTAGTCAACATACTTTTAGTGCAAGTGCTAATGTGGTTCCATCATCTAATGTTAATGTTGATGATGATCTTAGTCTTGATGATGAGCCATTTGATGCAATTGCAGATTAGTGAATTGGTTACTATTTGTATTTTTTAAATGTTAAACAATGATAATCTATCATGACATTCAAGTTTGATCCTTTTGATATTGAAAACTGAATTTATTTTGGTATATTATGTTTCAAAAATTGAAATTTGTCATGGTTTTGTTTATCATATGTATTGGTATATGAAATTCTAAACTTAATTTTGTTTCTAGGTTGCATATATATATATATATATTTGTGTACGGACATACCCAATTCCGTACCCAACCCCCCAAAAAATTTGTCGTACCCACGTACCTGTACCCGTGCCCGTGCCCGTACCCAATTCGGCAACTTAGCTGTAGATGATTGCTGATCTGACTATTCTTCTCCTTCAATCGATCTGTTCTCAATGTTCAAAAGATATTGCTTAAAGAGACACAAACAGATTAGATTCAATTAATAAGGATTAACAATTGTTGCAAGCATTACTATTGCATAATCGTATTATATATATATATATATTTCATTATATATTATGTATATGTAACCCTACTAAACTTACTTCCCTTATTTAATGGCTGCTGTATTTCTGAGTGCAGATTATTATTCATTTCTGATTGCTCTGATCTGCCTTAATGCTCAGGAACTATATATTCCATATTTCTTATTTTGTCTTCCCATTCCATGCTGATTCCCTCTTCATTCTCCAACTCTGATTTCTTTATGCCTCAAGGCTGAGTAAAGGGATGCAACTTTTTGAATAGAGGCAGCCCTTGGGAAAGACATCATATTTCATCAAGGAATGATCGCTGCTTTTTAAAACTAATTGTTACCTCTTTAATTACTGCCTGTTAACAAATATAATTGCCGTTCTTTGAAAGTGAACTCATTCTATATTTAATCACTGCCTATTAATAATAATCATTTGTTTGTATGAATTGCATCTACTTCTGGCAAATCGCTACACCTTCGAAAATAACTCCTTAAATATTTGCTGCCTTCTATATATGTGATTAATTTGGGCGCCAAAAATGATGAGGGTCGACCAGAATTTAGTCTATGTTATTCTCCAAAAGTGGCGCTGCTAGATATCAGTCAGCCAGCATGTATAGAGGGGAGGTCAGCTATTTAAAAGAATGATTTTATTAATCTTTTTTTACTTATTTATACTGGTTGACCCCAGATTACTGATGCAATCTGGGGGGGGCATGGCATCCTATCTCAGTTCTCACTTCTCATAGAATCTAAAATGGTATCAAAGCGGATTTGTATGTACAATTCAATATGTTATCTATTTTTTGAGAGATTTGAGACTAATAGATAGCTAGTATTTTACTCAAAAACCCGGTATGCTCTTCTCTTGCATCCTCGAATGATCTGAAGAATCAAAACAGTTTAAAGGAAAAATAAACATTTGTATACTCTAGTTTGCATATTTGTGTTCTTATGAGATATGGGTGATTGCAACTTTTTGGTGATCTTGGAAGCATTTTCAGCCTTTCCATAGTGTTCAGAAGGCTTGAGAAAGTCAAGATTGCATTTCATTTCACCAAAATCGGAGATAGAAGGACCCAATTGCAAAACAAGGATTTCAATGTGGTCCCAATTGAAATTGGAGTCAAAATTTTTTAAGCCAGATTTTTTTCACCTTTGGTTGTACGATATCTGTACAATTACAAAATTCGCAAATAATTTGACTACCTTAAATTTAACCACCAAACGATCGTCAAAAGACACTATATTAAATTTGACAACCAAATGACCGTCAAAAAACACTATCTTGAACTTGACAACCAAACAACCATCACTAGACACTGTCTTAAATTTGACGACCATATGACCGTTAGTGGGGATTGTCTTAATTTGAAGGCCAAATAACTATTAGCAAGCCAACCCCTTTCCATTTGTATTTTTCATTTGGTGGTCCAACTTCAAACCACTGTAACTTGAGCATACAAACTCCTTTTTTGATGCAATTTTTTTTATTTGGGGTAGAACTTCATGCTCTACATAGTGATGAAGTTAGTTTTCTTATTTGATGCTCCATTTTTTCAAAAATTGAAGATTCTTTCATAATTTACCACACAATTCTCATTTTGAGACCTTCCAGGAGCCATAACTTGTGGAAACAAAGTCCTTTATGGGTGTCATCTTTTCCAAAGTTCGTTTTTTTTATTTCTATGCACTAGTGCTCTCAATTTAATCTCATGTTGCACTTGAGCTATAGTTTTTCATTGTTTTGGCCATTTTAGTCCTTGTAAGAGTTTTGAAAATCTCAAAAGAAGCTTTGTAAATTGCACTAATTATAAAGTGCCAACATTGTAATATTTTGGCCTCAGGGGGCAGGGAGGGGGTTATATTAGAAACTAGTGAAAACGAGGGGTGTCTCGTGTGCTTGTTTTTTGCACTTCTTTTCTTTTTGCATTTCAATCTAGTTTTCTTGAAAGGCATAGATGTCCTAGGGTTACAATGGGATTTGAAACAGAACCTAAAGATGATGCAAAAAAGATAAAATGGTTTAATAAATGTGATGAAGCTTTTGGTGCTCTACGTATGTTTGTGTCTCCAGACTTACTTTTTCACGTTGAATCTGCCACTACACCAAATGGAGTGTGGACCACATTGGAAAACCTCTTTGGTAAGAAAGATGAGTTAATGGGTCATCAATTAGAGAATGAACTCATAGGGTTAAGTCCTACCAGTTTTGACACTAAACAAGACGTCTTCACAAAATTCAAAGCCATTAGATTGCAATTAAAACAATGTGGAATTGAAAAGAAAGATGAGCTATTGATCTTGAGTATTCTTTCTAAACTTGGTCCTAACTATTCTATATTTATTTCTACATTTTATGCTACAAAATATGCCCTAAGTGCCACCTGCAAAATGCCTTATCCAAATGAATGTGTTGCAGAACTCACAAGGGAGCAAGATAAACTGGTCCAAATGGGTACAATTAAACCCTTTAAGTCACATGCCTTGGCTGTAAATTAGTGCACAAAAGAACAAAAAGGTTTTGGCAAACGAGATAAGAAACAAAAGAACCAGGGAGACAAGAAGAAAGATCAGAAACCTGTTGCTTCAAATGCAGCTAATCAGACCTCTTCATCAAAAGGTGAACAACATAAGAAGGAGAAGGTCAAGTGTTCTTACTATAAAAGGCCTAGCTATGATGAACATAAGTGATTAAAGAAATAAATTGATCACCTTTCACATCTTCTCGAAAAGAACAATATTAAGGTGCTTGATTTTGTCAAACAAATTTCATTTGGAGGGTCTTCTAAGGACACAAAGAAAAGTAAGGGGTGTTGATGTTATAACAGCGTCGGGATTCTCTTCCAGCCCCGATCTCCTTGCATTCAAGAATAAATTAAATAATAGCCATAAGCTATTTAATTTATGGTAACATCGATCGGTGAGGAGGCGCCTCATCATGAATATTATTTAATATTTATTTAATCTCTTGGAGCCGACTTCTATCATCCGCCACCTTCTTGGAGGCACATCCGTTTCTTTTGAAGGCCGACATGATGCTTCTTGAAGGGTCGCGATCTCTCCCTTGTGTATATATGTGTGCCACTCATTTGTTCATTGCATTCACTCATTTTTAGATATTCATTCATTGCATAGTTCGCATATATTCAAGAGCAAGTATATCAAGAGCAGATCACATTCTTGAAGAAGGCCGAATTAATCACTAAGGGAGATCGATACTATCAGCATAAAAGGAGTAATATATTATTCTGAGTTTGCATCAAGTTGTGCTGCAAATTATTTGGCCTCATTGTAAAGGAGACTACTGTTTTATATTCAATATATAAGTGATATATTGTTGCTGGGTTTTTCTCCCTCAAGTGGAGGGTTTTCCCAAGGTATATGTTGTGTTTATGTGTCTGATTTTTGAATTAAAAATCTGCTTATCTAATCTGAACCTAAAATTAACATGGTATCAGAGCAGGTTTAAGAAGATCGTGATCAGATATCTATAAGCAGCGAAGTTCTTCCATTTGAGTTTTCATCTGTTTGTGTCTATCTTATCTTCAAAATGGTGAACAGGCTCAAGATCGAAGATAGACTTGAAGATGCTTCCAATTTCACATCTTGGAAGTTTAGAGTATTGCTCGCATTGGAAGAAAATGAGATTGCTGAGTTCGTGGAGAATGAAGTTCCCGAACCTTCCGATGAGAATGAGATATCACAATGGAAGAAGAATGGCACTAAGGTGAAGAAGATTTTGGTTGATTCTGTGAAGGATCACCTTGTTCCAATTATCTCCAAGTTGAAGACAACAAGAGAAATGTTCAAGACCTTGGATGAAATGTATGAGATCAATAATACAACCAGAGCTCTTGCATTGAGGCAACAGCTTCATCATGTCAAGATGGCGAAAGGAGATTCTGTCATCTCCTTCTTCATGAAGATCATTGAATTGAGGGATCAGCTCTCTACCATTGGGCATATGATTGATGATAAGGATTTGGCTATGTTGGCGCTTAATGGTCTTCCTCAATCTTGGCAACCATTTATCCAAGGTATCAATGGGAGATCAAAACTTCCTAAGTTTGATCGCTTGAGGGCAGATTGCATTCAAGAAGAATCAAGATTGGCTGCGAGAGGCAATGGGCAAAGTTCTACAAATGAAGACATTCATGTACTTGCCGCTCAATCTTCGAAGAAGAAAGGAAGAGAAGGGAAGAAAGGCAACTTCAAGAGGAATAGAGATAAAAGATCAGATGGTGCCCCTGCATCTAAGAAGAAGGACCTTTCTCGCATACAATGCTTTAGATGTGACAAATTTGGTCACTATGCAAAAGATTGTCCAACCAGACCTAAGCAGCAGGCTTCAATTGCAGATGTGGGTGAGATCTCTCCTCAGAAGGATTCAAGTGGTTTTCTATTCTATTCTGCCTTATCAAGCAATGTTCCAACGGATAACAACACTTGGTTAATTGATAGTGGTGCCTCTCACCACATCACAGGTTTAAGAGAACATCTATCTGATTTGGTGGAAAGAGATTCAAGTGTTCAAGTCATAATTGGAGATGATGCATGTTATTTTGTGAAAGGTGTTGGGACCTCCACTCTTCACTTAGATTCCGGCATCTCGTTGCAGTTGAGTGATGTACTATTTGTACTAGGCATCAAGCAAAACCTTGTCTCTATTTCAGCCTTGGAGGACAAGGGATATCAAGTTGCATTCTCCGAAGGTAAAGTCCTTGCATGGCCGAAGAACTCAAGTATCAAGACTGCCCGAGTAATTGGAGTTCGACATGAGAGTCTCTACAGACTTTCCACTCACCCATTACAAGCTTTGTTGCATGATTCATCAAGTTCGTGTGACCTTTGGCATAGAAGATTTGCTCACCTTCACTTCAGAGCACTTCCAACCATGGAGAAGATGATCATGGGCTTTCCTAAACTCAACTAGGAGCATGAAGGCACTTGTAGAGGGTTGTGCTTTGGGTAAGAATACTAAAGGTCCATTTCATAGAGAGTAGATCTAAATGTATTCTAGACCTTGTTCATTCTGATTTGTGTGGTCCAATGTATGTTGCTCCTTTGAGTGGTTTCTTGTATTATGTAATTTTTATTGATGACTACTCTAGAAAAGACTTGGATTTATTTCTTAAAGACTAAAGAATCTGAGGAAGTACTTGAGAGATTCAAGGAATTCAAAGCTCAAGTAGATAACTTGTCCGAGAAGAGGATCAAAGTTATGAGATCCGACAACGGAGGAGAATACATCTCTGGAAGCTTCCGTAACTTTTGCATTGAAGCAGGAATTAAGAGGGAGTTTTGTGTCCCTTACAATCCACAACAGAACAGTATTGCAGAAAGGAAGAATAGATCTATTGTAGAAGCAGCTAAAGCCATGATTCATGATCAAGATCTACAAACCTTCCTTTGGGCTGAAGCATCTAGGACAGCAGTGTATGTTTAGAATAGGAGCCCTCACCGCATTTTGGAGAACATGACTCCTGAATAAGCTTTCACCGGTGTGAAGCCAGAAGTAAGTCATTTGAGAATCTTTGGTTGTCCTATGTAAGTTCATGTGCCTAAAGATAAGAGGACAAAGTTGGAACCATCTGGCAAGAAGGCGATATTTGTGGGCTACAATGAGTCTTCAAAAGCCTACAGAGTCTACATTCCAGGTCAAAAACTGATAGAGATCAGCAGAGATGTTACATTTGAAGAGAATGTTGCATTTAAGAGATCTAAGGGCTCTCACATCGAGATAGACAATGAAAACCAAGAGTCTCTTCAGGACATGGAAGTTGACCATACTCCTGAGATTCACAGGGAGGCTACTGATCCTAAAGAAGATGATGATCCAGTTGAGCCTTTGGAACCTACTGATGGGCCTACAAACATTGTTATTGGTCGAAAGGGACCTCTTTGGGCTAGGCAAACAATGCAGGAGGCAGAAAAGTTTGCAGCCCCTAGAGGAACATTGAGAGAGAGCAAAAGACCTCACAAGTTTTCAAGTTATGTTGCTTTGATGAGTCAAATGATTGAATCTGAGCCTTCCAGTGTTGAGGAAGCTTCAAGTTAGCAATGGAGAGATGCTATGGCTAAAGAGTATCAATCTATTCTCAAGAACGATGTTTCGGATATAGTACCTAGACCAGAAGGAAAATCCGTTCTATCTTCTAAGTGGCCATTCAAGATCAAGCATGCAGCTAATGGAAGCATTGAGAAGTACAAGGCTAGATTTGTGGCTAGGGGGTTCTCTCAGAAAGAGGGAATAGACTATGAGGAAACATTTGCTCCAGTTGCTCATTATACCTCCATCAGGACTATCATTGCTATTGCAGCAGCTAAAGGATGGAAGTTACACCAGATGGACGTGAAGACAGCATTTCTAAATGGTGTAATTGAAGAAAAGGTATACACTGAGCAGCCTGATGGATTTGAGGTTCATGGGAAGGAGTCTCATGTTTGCAGATTGAAGAAGGCTTTGTATGGCCTTAAGCAGGCTCCTTGCGCTTGGTATGA
The DNA here is from genome assembly GCA_007258455.2 of Sequoia sempervirens. NCBI lineage: Eukaryota > Viridiplantae > Streptophyta > Pinopsida > Cupressales > Cupressaceae > Sequoia > Sequoia sempervirens. The sequence goes on from VDFB02277395.1 coordinate 28,375, forward strand.
GAGAATTGATAGATACATGTTGAGCTTGGGTTTCTCCAAGAATGATGTTGATTCAAACATGTACTTCAAGGTAATTAATGGTGAGGCCTTGATCTTGGTTCTCTATGTTGATGATCTATTTCTTACTGGAGAAGAACACCTCATTATCAAATGTAAGGAGTTGGCTTTTGAATTTGAAATGAAGGATCTTAAGTACATGCATTACTTCCTTGGCTTGGAAGTATGGCAGAGGCCTAATGAGATCATTCTGAGTCAACGGGAGTATACAATAGACATCTTGAAGAGATTTGGCATGATGGATTGCAAATCCATGTCTACACCTATGGAAACCAATTTTCAAAGCTTAAGGAGGCTGCAACTAGTTCAAATCTGGTGGATCCCACTATGTACAGGCAGTTGATTGGATCATTGATGTATCTAGTCAATACTAGACCAAATATTTGCTATGAAGTGAGTGCACTTAGTCAATTCATGTGTGAACCAAGGCAAATACATCTAGTTGCAGTAAAGCATATCATGAGATACTTGCATGGCACAGTTGGGTATGGCTTGAGATATTCTTTTGGTGTGGACTTGAAGCTGCACGGATATTCTGATTTTGATTGGGCAGGGTGTGTTGCTGATCGAAAGAGCACCTCTGGATGTTGTTTCAGTTTGGGGTCTGCGATGATCTCCTGGTGCAGCAGGAAGCAATCTTCAGTGGCACTGAGCACCGCAGAGGTTGAGTACATTACAGCTTGTGTGGCAGCTCGAGAAGCTGTGTGGCTTCGGAAGCTCCTTGCAGGATTGTTTGGACAATCATTGGAGCCAACTGTCATTCATTGTGATAATCAAAGTTGTGTGAAGCTCTCTATCAATCCAGTGTTTAATGACAGAACAAAACATGTTGAGATCAAATAACACTATATTCAAGATATGGTATTGAGGAAAGCTATCCAATTGAAGTACATTAGCACTGATGAGCAGACGGCAAACATTCTCACCAAGCCTCTCGCCAAAGTAAAGTTTGTGTACTTTCGAGACAAGCTTGGAATTGTGGAGAATGAAGCCCTAGCTGAGAGGGAGACTCAGCTTCAGTGATCTTCTGTGATTTGCTTTAATGCATTTCTCTCTGTGAGAGAGATTTGAGGTGCAAGCCCTTGTTAATGCATTTCTCTCTGTGAGAGAGACTTGAGGTGCAAGCCTTTGTTAATGCATCTTTCTCTGTGAGAGAAATTTGATATGAAAGCCCTTCTTTCCACCCTCTGGGAGTAGCCATGGTGGATGTCATGTTGAGTGAGTGACTCCATGACAACATCACGTGAGAGAGTCAGTGATGATTTTCTTGTACTTGTTCCTTTCACCCTCTGGGAGTAGCCATGGTGAACTTCATGATGAGATGACGACATCACGTTGAGTGATTCCGTGATGGGCACTTGTGCACATATGCTTTACCATACATGGGAGTAGCCATGATGGTTGATATCACGTTGAGCGATTCTGTGATGAGCTCCTTTCACATTTGTGTATAACCATTGTGGATGCCATTTCATGACATTGGTTAGCTGGAAGTATTCCTCCCTAGCTAAGAGGGAGTGTTGATGTTATAACAGCGTTGGGATTCTCTTCCAGCCCCGATCTCCTTGCATTGAAGAATAAATTTTATAATACCATAGGCTATTTAATTTATGGTAACATCGATTGGTGAGGAGGCGCCTCATCATGAACATTATTTAATATTTATTTAATCTCTTGGAGTCGACTTCTATTATCTGCCACCTTCTTGGAGGCACATCCGTTTCTTTTGAAGGCCGACATGATGCTTCTTGAAGGGTCGCGATCTCTCCCTTGCGTATATATGTGTGTCACTCATTTGTTCATTGCATTCATTCATTTTTAGATATTCATTCATTGCATAGTTCGCATATATTCAAGAGCAAGTATATCAAGAGAAGATTGTATTCTTGAAGAAGGTCGAATTAATCACTAAGGGAGATCGATACTATCAGCATAAAAGGAGTAATATATTATTCTGAGTTTGCATCAAGTTGTGCTGCAAATTATTTGGCCTCATTGTCAAGGAGACTATTGTTCTATATTCAATATATAAGTGATATATTGTTGCTGGGTTTTTCTCCCTCAAGTGGAGGGTTTTCACAGGGTATATGTTGTGTTTATGTGTCTGATTTTTGAATTAAAAATCTGCTTATCTAATCTGATCCTAAAATTAACAAGGGAAAAGGAAAGGGCAAGGCCCTACTTATTGTTGCTTCACAACCTGACACATGGATCATTGCCTCGAGTGCTTCGCACCACATGGCTTGATCTCAAGAAAAATTCACCTCCTTGGAGCCATGTTCTATGCCTACCATTTTGATGGGGGATAACACTCCTATTGAAATGCATGGGAGAGGGTTTGTTGATATGGGCGAAGGAACATTTCAAGATGTTCTTTGTGTTCCATCTTTGTCAACTAATCTCCTATTTGTTTATCAAACCACTCACATCAGCTTTGGCAAGCAAGTTGAGTTCACACCAAATACAGTGGTAATCAATGAAATGCATAATGGGTTTACAGTTGCCATGGGAAAAGCATATCATTAGTCCAAACTATATTAGTTTTCTCATTTTGTCCCTGACTCTCCTTCAATAGCATTAATCACTCATTCAAAAGAGGTGAGTTGTTTGTGGCATCAACGGTTTGACCACTTGAACTATCGTTACTTGCAGCAGCTCAATCAACAAGATATGGTTTCAAGGTTGCCTTCTATTCGATTTTTTGATAGAGTTTGCCAGGGATGCTTTCTTGGTAAGCATCCCAACGAGAAATATGATAAAGGAAAAGCATTGAGAGCCAAACAACTATTGGAGTTAGTACATGGAGACTTCGAAGGACCATTTCCACATCCATCCTTCAACGGGGCTTGATATTTCTTGACATTTACTGATGATCTTCCCAGATACACTTAGGTTTACATTCTCTAACAGAAGTCTGAGGTCTTTGAATCTTTCCAAGACTTCAAAGCTTTCACAAAGAAATAATTAGGGAATTTCATCAAGATTCTACATACAGATAATGAGGGTGAATATGTTAACCATTGGTTTGAACAATTTTGTGCTTTAGAAGGTATTGACTTGCAGCACACAATTCCATATTGTCCTCAACATAAGGGTGTCGCAGAACGTAAAAATAGATCCTTGAAATAGATGGCAAATTGTATGATTCACTCCAAATTTTTGGCACCTCAGTACTAAGCAGAGGCCATTAACTATGCATGTTACATCCAAAACCAAGTTCCTCACAAAGTTGTGAAGGGGGTGACTCCTTTTCAAGCTTGGACTTATCGGAAACCCAAACTTAAGCTCTTTCGAGTGTTTGGATCTCTTGCATGAGAACACATTCCAAAAGAGAAATGCAAGGCTACAGATCAGCAGAGCAAGCATGCCTGCATATTTGTTGGATACCCAGATGATGCCAAAGGCTACAAGCTTCTCCATCCCACCACTCATGAGCTATTTATTGAGAGGAGTGTTTGTTTTGAGGAGAGCCCTTCCAGCTCTTCTCCTACCACTTCTCCATCCACCATCACATTGGAGATATTGCATCATGATAACAGTTCTTCAGAGGATCTTAATCCTCCTAATTTTGATGAGTCTTCTTCCTCCACACTCTTCCGCCTCAAGGCCTCTTTGGGCTCCTCAAACATTGGAGTCAGCAAATGATTGGGTTGGTGATCCATCAAATACTAGAAGAACAAGTTCATAGTTTCAGCAAGCTCCATATATCTTCGTTGCTTCAACTTCAGATTCACAATCTTTTCAGGAAGCTTTAGGTATCCACAAGTGGGATGCTGCTATGCAAGAAGAGTTCAGTTCTTTAGAAAGGAATCATACATGAGATCTTGTCCCTCTTCCTAAGGGAAGAAAACTTGTTCAATGCAAGTGGATATATCAAACAAAATCTGCAGCAGATGGGTAAACTGACAAACATAAGGCTCACTTGGCTGCAAAAGGATTCTCCCAGGTTCCCAGAATTGACTACTCTAAGACTTTTGCACTAGTTGCTAAATGAATTCCATCTGACTTGTCCTTGCCATATTGGGTGGAATAAGAATAGAAGTTCATATGGCTTCACAAATAAGAACTATAACTCGTTTGCCCCTCTAGTAGACTATAATGTTATATGCTATAAGTGCAATAATTTTGGGCACACAATACGAATTTATAGAAGTGGTCTTGTAGATCCTCCCAAACAAAACAAGAATGAAAATATGGCAAAGCAAAAGGAAGAAAACACCAAAATATGGAAAGAAAAGGAGGAGAAGTACATGCTTGTTCAAACCGCCTTACATGCACAAAATGAGATAGACCAATGGTATATCGACAATGGTTACTCAAGCCACATGACTGGTGACAAAAGTAAATTTCTCACGTTTAAGGAAGTGAATGGAGGAACAGTGAAATTGGGGGACAATGCTACAACAAAGATAGCTAAAAAGGTACTCTCAGCCTAGATAATGGAAGAACAAAAACAGAGAATGTTCTATATGTTGAATGTTGAAGCACAATTTCCTAAGTGTGAGTCAAATGTATGGATTGAAACAAACCCCCAGGGCTTGGTACTCAAGACTAGATACGTATCTACAACAGCAAAGCTTCAAAAGAGGTATTGTTGATAGCAATCTATACATACAAACTAAAGGTGATCATCAGTTGATTGTTGTAGTTTATGTTGATAATATTATTTTGAGAGTAACAATGATAAGATGTGCCAAGAATTTGCCATGAATATGTAAAAGGAATTTAAAATGTCTATGCTTGGTGAATTTTCCTTCTTTATAGGGTCACAAATATCTCAATCAGATAAAGGAATATTTATTTCACAAGCTAAGTATATTAAGGAGATGATGAAGAAATTCAAAATGGAAGATTGCAAACCTGTGAGTACACCCATGGTCACAGGGTGCAAGTTGAGTAAAGACGATGAATCCCTTGAGGCTAATCAAACTCTTTATAGATCAATGATTGGGAGCTTGTTATATATGACAACTTCAAGACCTGTCATTATGCAAGCAATTGGTATGGTGGCAAGAATTCAAGCTACACCAAAAGAAACCCATGTACAAGCAGTTAAAAGGAACTTTAAATATTGAAAAGGCACTTTGGATTTTGGGTTGTGGTATCAAAGAGGTGAAAACTTAACTTTAGCAGCATACATTGATGTGGATTGAGCAGGTAGCATGGATGACACAAAGAGTACAAGTGGAGGTGCATTCTTTCTAGGCAATTATCTTGTATCATGGTTAAGTAAGAAATAGGCTTCAATTTCCTTGTCTACAATAGAGGCGGAGTATATTGCACTAGCTTCTTGTTGCACTCAGGTTCTTTGGATGAAACAAACATTGAGTGATATTGAGATAAAATATGATTATCCCATATGCATATTTTGTGATAATACAAGTGCAATCAATATATCAAAGATATCATGTGATGCACTCCCGAACCAAACAAATTCCAATCAAATATCATTTCTTAAGGGAGCAAGTGGCAAACCAGCAAGTGAAGTTAGAATATATTGCTACACAGGACACAAATTGCGGACATCTTTACAAAGCCTCTTCCAAAAGAGCCTTTTGAGCACCTAAGATAGAAGTTGGGAGTGATATCTTCTTCATCTAGTCATTGTTGAAATACATTATTCAAGGGAATGGTATTCAAGGAGAGCTCATCATTGCATTATCTTATACCTTCAAGGATTCCTTTGCCATTGATGTCAAAGGGGGAGTATTAGAGTAAGGGGGAGCATTAGACTAAGGGGGAGTATTATATATTCATAGATTATTTCTATGAAAGGTTGCCATCAATGACAAAGGGGGAGATTGTTGGCATTATTGTCATTGATGTCAAAGGCGTATGGGAGATTGTTGGATTATTGTCATTGATGTCAAAGAAGAACCATAAGATGGTGTTGTTGAAGCAAATCAAAGGCCTCCAAGGACATAATTTATCTTAACAAAGGCAGCAATGAACAATGACAAAGATGAATTAAATTCATGATAGTCGACTCCTGTGTGTTAGCGCTCATGGAGGAAATATTAATAAAAAGATTGTGCATTTTATGAGACCGACCCTTGGTATTTTTGGCGCCCTTCTTTTGTGTCTTAAAAATTAAATTAAATTATTTTTATTAGGCCAACCCCCCCTTAAGAGTGGCGCCCATATTTGAGGAATTAATATTTAAATAAATATATTTTATTTATAAGGACCAACCCCCTAATGGAGCGCCCAAATTTGGGTATGAAAAGGTGCATATAAAATTGAAAGTTGCCTCCCTTTACAAAAGGACATATTCATTCACAAAGTCGCCCTCTTTGGAGAAAGAATAAATAGAGGTTGTGGAATGTGGAGAAGAGAGTGTGGAGAATAAGTTGATAATCATTTATAAACCAACAGATTTGAGAAAAGAAATTAATTAAAGATCATTCAAAGGCAGATTTTTGAAGGAGAATTATTAAGGAGAACAAACACTTCATCTATCAAGAGGTCGGTGCCTCATATTGGAGAGGTTGGTGCCTCTTATTGAAGGAGATTGGTGTCTCATATTGAGTTGGTTCTCAAGTGTTGGAGATTGGTGTCTCCATTAGGTTGGTGCCTACAAAATTTGTAAGAAATTTTTATATAAGCAATATTTTGCCATGGTTTTCTCCCGAAAGAGTTTGTAAAACTTGTGTTCCTCTTGTGTTATTATTTGTAGATATTGTGCATTTGAAGTTATTGTGGTTATTAATTTTAAGAAGTATAAAAGTTAGTCTTATACAGATTCATCCCCCGCACCCACCCCGACCCCCCTCTCAGTATAAGAGTGCTCTCATCACTCCTATTGGAGGGGTTCTTCTTTTTGGGGGAATCTCTTTGTACATGGGTAACTCATCAAGCTTCATCTTCATTTGTTGGGACACATCACCCACCCAAGCTACACTTAAGGGGGATGTTAGTGTAGGTTTTTTATTTTCCTTATGTTAGAGGATATTTATTTTTACCTACAAATATTATTAAGCTTGCTTAAGTGAATTAAACATGGTTAATATGAGACCATGCGGCACAATCCATCAGCTACATGTGTCACTCTCTCCCACACATGGTTAGTTGAGTTACACACCCTCTTATGGAATTATATGCCACCTCTCATAACCATTAGTTAGTCTTTATTTGAGTAGATTATGCCACACGGTTTGGCATTTACCGAGTAGGTAAAACCTCCCACCTATTATGGATAGTTGGAGTTAATGCACCTCAGCTAGTTCGATGAGAGTAACATGAGTATTCTCAAAATTCTCTTGCAGTTGTTTGTTTTCTCTCTTTCAAGATTCTCTCTTCATTCCACTATTTTGATCTTCAATCATTTGTCAACTAGAGTGTATATGATTTACGACTGACATCAAATCCCAGCTCGGTTTTTGCTTCTCGCAGAATCTAACAATTTCTACCCAGAGTGTTTGTTTAATTGTGACACAAGATCTTATCTTTCATAATTTTCTAAAGGTTATTTTGTTAGTCTATATATTTTTGGGGTAACCTAAAATGTGAAAATTTAACAATACCTACATGTCAAAAAGATCTTTCCAAAGGTTTCCCTTGAAAATAGGGCCTCTAACTCTGACATTATTTATAGGTGTTGTGTACGTTGCAACTGACAAGCTTTCAAAGAGAGATACCTTAAGGGTCATTATATGATTAATTTACCTACCCATTAAATTTTATTCCACTAATTTGATTATTTCTCTTTGAACTTCTAGGTAGATAAGTGACAAAGAAAATGAATAAACTTTCCAATATATTATTAGGAATATAAATAGACACATAACATTACCAACTACACATAACCTTTCGCATTTGCTTGTTTGGTATTCCTTTTGTTTCTTTCCAGATGACTACCAGAGAGGCTATACAATAAAAATTCATAAAGGATCTTGTACTTGAGCAAGCCATTATTGGGTACTACTATTGCATGTTTATGATATACACTATAGCCTTCTAATATATAATAAGCTAGGATTATTTTTCTTGAAGAGTTAATAATGATTTACCAAATTACCACTTCTTATTTAGAGAAATGCACTCTAGATTACAATTGAGAACATGAAACTATATCAATTTTACAACAGGGTTACACGGAGAAACCCTCTACTAATACCAAAAAACATTTGAACCTAACCAACCCAACATTTTTACAAAAACTCACAATCTTGACTACAAGAATCAAAAGCACATCTTGCTTGAAAAAGCTTCAATTCCCTTGAGTAGGATCCTCATGAAAAGTTTCCTTACACCTTAACTTCCATAGGAAACTAATGGCAGCCAACCAAATTGAATGCCATAAAGATCTCCAACAATCCCTAATTATCCAAGTGTCTCAAGGAGATGCCTACACCAACAAAGTGGGCAGATGAACACATGGTTTAGCTTGTAATCATGACCAAAACATGTCAACATAACTTCTAGAAGTTTTCCCAATTGATTCCTCTAGTCCATAACAGCTACATAAAGAATCTGCTACACCAGCCTGAATAATTGATTTGATTGCCAAACCCTGACATATAAATAGCCACCCAAAGATTTTCTCATTGAAGGAAAACCATAACTTCCAAATACTATATCAACACTTTTTCCATCGCACTCCAAGATCACTCATCCCCAAAAACTTGTATAATTGTTGAAAAATTGCAAATGTGTGGTTCATTTGTTCAAATAATCGATGTTATATTTACACAAGAAGCGAAAGCTTCAATAAATAGATTACAAAGACGTTTCTAGAAGAAACAAATGCTAACAGAAGACGAAATTAGAAACTAACTAAATACAACTAGATGACCATTAACCAAACAAAAAGAAAGATATTATACTAATACCCTCCCTTAATGGTCATCGTTCTAACTACCTAGAGAAATAATAGAGAAGGCTGCCCCCTTCTCAAAATGCTTCTACAACAAAAAACAAGAATCTGCCACTAACCCTCCCAGAAACTGCAAAACTTTTCGAAATGACCAAAACTGATCACAAAACATCCAACCTAATGTTGGGTAACAGAACTATCCCTCCCTATAACCAGAGACACACTGAGAACAGCTGCCACGATTTTGAGGAAAAATTGGCAAACCCTCTAAACTTTTGCAGATGAGCACAATGCTCCAGAACAGACTGCAAGAAGTTAGTTGAGCAAATGTTCGCCTCAGCAACTCTAGGTGTGACCAAAACAAACTGCAACAAACCACAATTTTTGAGGAAAAAATCGCAAAACCTTGAAACTGAAGTTTACAATGCATCATTTTTTTGGAAAAAACGATAAAAACCCACAAAGGAATCCCACGCAACTCTACGAATTACAAAAGCCCAGAAACGATTTTTGAGGATAAAATCGAAAAAAACCAAACAGGTAGCTGGCACAAAATCCGAAACACGGATCAACATACAAAACATCATTTTTAAGGAAAAACGGTAAAACCTTTCCAGAAACCAGAGAGCCCTCCCAAACTGCGAAAACCCTGACTAGGGCATATAGAAGCAAACCCTTAATTTTTTTTGGAAAAAAATTATAAACCCTCCCATGATTTATTCAGGCAAAAAATCAGAAAACCAAACTGAATTTTTTAAGGGTCAAATTATGAAAACCCAAGTATACTTTTTTATCGGGACAAAAATTGTAAAACCCATCAGAATTTTTTTAAGGAGAAAAAATTACTAAAAAAGATCCACAAGACAAATTTTTTTTAAGGGACAAAAAATTATTAAAAACCCAAAACATCAATTTACAAAAACCAACAAACCGAAGCTGTCTCTGGATGGCAGTCTTCCTCCAAATCGTGAAAGACAACACACACAATATGCAGAGGTCGCACACGCCAAAGAACTTTTCAGAAACCCTCGAAAATGCAGCAAAACACGATTTCAAAACCACTCAAACCTTTCCGCCATGGTTTTACCCTTCAGAAGGCCACAAAAAAAACTTCGTGATTTCTACAAAAACGGCCTCAATTTAGCTCAAACAAACCCACAAACCAGACCTTGAGACAGGAGCACAAAAATCTGAAAGAAATCTCACATGAAAAGATTCTCACGAATTACAGACTAACGGGCCCACAAAATTCTGGAAGTAAAAACACGAACTTCTAAAAAACAAAACCACGAACCCTAGCTTGCGATTTTCAAAAACTCTACTTCAACAGGCCCTCCCAAAATCCTGAGCCCTCCCGTGAGGGAGACAAGCTCAGACCAGCTCTGATACCATGTTCAAATAATTGATGTTATATTTACACGAGAAGCGAAAGCTTCAATAAATAGATTATAAAGACGTTTCTAAAAGAAACAAACATTAACAGAAGACGAAATTATAAACTAATTAAATACGACTAGATGACCATTAACTAAACAAATAGAAAGATATTATACTAATATCATTGTGTCATAAAGAAATTTTATCACATAGTTGTAAAAGGTCTTCCTATTATTCCATTTCCAATCTCTACTACCTCTTTAAATTGCACTTTGAGAAGTTATCATTTTCGGATCACTCTGATAGGTTGGTTTCCCCACTCTTTAACATTTGGGAAAATTAAATCATAGCAAGAATGAGTTTCATGAAAGTCATTGGTCTAAATATCTTTCCAACAAAAAATCTTTGTTTGGTAAACTTTTGGTATCAAAAAAGGGTTAAGAGACCGAGCTGGCCACATGGGACTAACATGTCCAAATATGTTTTGCTGTGGGAAACCAAGCATTGCTTAGACCTTCATTGTTCCAGTGAAAAAGATTGTAAACATCCAAGATCCCTTGGCAAATGCTTATTTTACCACTCTATCTCCCTTGATATTATGATTAAATTTGCTCAAGATAAAGTGTAAACTAATATTAGTAGTTTGAGTCTAAACTTGTAGAAAGATAGTCTAACCTTGTAGAAAGAAAACAGTGATCTATATTTACTACCAGGTAATTCTCCTTTTGGAGGAAACCATGACTAACAACTACTAGACACATGTTGTAGGTGTATTGATATCCAAAAGCAATTAATCTTTTAGGTTCCCCTCTATTATTTCCTTCTTGAACTGATTTAATCTTGCATAACTATAGATAACAGTATTTATGTCGAACACAAGGGTGTTTCCTTCAGGCTTTATGACATTTTCTTTCTTTGCAACATTTTTGTGTGAAAAGGAAGCCAAAAAAACCCTAAACGCATTGATTTATCTTTTCACAACCCATCGTTTTTGCTTGTTTTCTTCTACGCGAAAACTCTAAACACACTATTTTAATCCAACACAATTTTCAACGACTTCTTCCAGGTTGCAGGTAGTCGGTTGCAGGTGATTGCGGGTGGTGGTTCTACTTCTCCCTAGATTGGCAGCAGTGAAATCTCCCGACATCTATGTGTGTTTATTCCAAGTATGTTCAAACGTTTTTTAATTTTTTCTTTTTAATCTTTTCTATATTATGTAACTATGTTTTATAGACTTATAGTTTGTAACTTTCTTATTATATTATTGTTTATAAATTTATTATTATATTACACATTTATAATTTATAAATTTTAATTTTAATTTTTAATTTATAATATAGGACCTATCACCTACGTATTCATATTATAATATTATTATTAATTTATTTGATAACATAATATTACATAATATTAAGTATATATTATTAGAATATAATTAGTATTATAAATTTATAATATTATATAATAATAATAATATTAATAATTTAATATACACATTTGTATTTTGTAAAATTATTAATTTATTAATTATCATAATTATGTTAAAAAAAATTATATTAATAGATCATTATATTGTAAATTATAATTATACTAATTTTTAATTTTAATTTTAAATAATAAATTAATAATTTAATAATAATAATAAATATATTAAATGTTAATTTAAATAAAAAAAATCTAAAATGGTATTATCAATTTATTTATTTAAATATTTAACATTTATTGTTTGATAATTGTTTTCGAACTTGTAGCATAATGGCAACCAGTCCCAGTTCTATTGCTCGACCCACCTTTAAAACAGACCCAAATTCACCTCTATGGAAACATGTACAAATGATACAACAATTTAAAGGAGGAACATATGTTTGGATATGAAATCATTGTAAAGTTCGATATACTAACTCACAAAATCGTGTGAAAGCCCATTTATGTGCCATTTCCAATCAAGGAATCAAAGTATGTCCAGGAGAAAATGGTAAGGCGTTACATCCTCAAAAAGTAGCAGCATATATTAGAGAGCAAGAGGAAGCAGATGCAAGACTTGGTTGTGCCTCAAACCATCCTTTCATGGGAGGAAGAGGAAGGGGATCAAAGTGGCCCCCTCCTTCTCCATCACGTAGTGACATTCCTAATGTTGTAGTAGAGAGCCACCCATTTTTGGGTAGAATTGAAGAACATGTTAGTGTGAAGAGATGCAAGGGACCATTAGAAAGAGCATTTAAGCTTGAAGCTAGAGAGGTTGCAAATCAAGTCGTTGCAAGATGTTTATATGCAAACGGTTTGGCATTTAATGTTGTTCAATCACCATATTGGCAAGATATGTTGAGAAAGGCAAGTGAGTGTCCACAAGGGTACATAGGGCCAAGTTATGAGAAGGTACGTTGTAATGTCCCTTCCATAGACAACTTAGTCTATAGCAGAAGTTGGCCTACTATTAGGGTTCCCGTAGGTCAGCAGAATAGTTAGGGGACCCAATCGAGAGATGTGGAGTTTGCTGGGAACCTTATGAGGCTTTCAATTTGGAGTTTAGTTGATGAATCCAGGGTTAAAGTGACAATTTTAAGGTTTGCTTTAATGGAATAGTAAAAGGTGAATAGTAACTGGAAATCATAAGGTGAATAGTGAAAAGTGCCCCCATCCTAGCAACTCAAGTTGTTTTTAAAAAGTGGCCCCTTTATTTGGATGAGGAAAGACCCTCAAGAAAATTATTTTATTGACTTTTATAAAAAAAGGTCGATAAGAGGTTATAAAGCAATGTGTTGGACTCCTTTTTGAGCATTCTACTCGCATTTTTACAAAACACTTTGCAGGTTTGAGCTCTAGAGAAGGGTTTCAACATTGCTTCAGCCTTCTTGGAACGAAAACTCTCAAGGGCTAACGTGGATTGGACGAGAACCCAATTCACCTTTGGGGAGGGCCTACCTTGGATCTTCATTTGGGCTTTATTGGATGAGTTTCAGATATATATTTTGCAGATCTGAGTTTGCAATAGTGTTATATCAGCATATTTCTTCAGATCAGGTGCAACCATTGATAGATCGAGTCTCAACCAAGCCAATACTATCACATATTTGCATTCTACTTGTTGGTTGTACTATTTTGGCAACCTATTTCATATCAACACTTCCATAACAACGATCAAACATGTAGCTGCATATTTCACATTCTATTTCAGTCTTCTACCATTGTCATGGTGCTCATATCAGCCTTCATATGTTGTATTTTCATGCTAACATAGAACGGGTATGTTATTGGCATATTGGGTATTCAAATCTTTCATTTGTATTGGGTTTAATAGAGCTGTTACAGTCTGATAATTTTCATATCAGACATAACTGTCATTTTTATCAGACCTTATATCTTTAATTTAATGGCATAAATGGAAGTGGGCTTATCAATTTATGTTGTGTAATCATTTATATATCAGTTCTATGCATTTCCTTTATGTTATTGGCATTGAAAACACCCAACCAAACATCGAAAGCAATCAAACAAAACTTAGAAAATCAAAATTCATGAGTTTGCACAACAACTGTTTGACGAAATGTGAACACTCTGAAAAATGAGTTTTTGGGTTAGATTTAGTAGGGATACTTCATACGTACCACCTTACTAGCAAAGGAGGTAAAACGCATAAACAATGCATTGGCTCCCATTAGAAATTCATGGAAAAAAACAATGGTGTCAATTGTTTTTTATGGATGGAAGGATGCCAAAAATCGGCTATTAATCAATGTGATTGTAGTGTGCCCTAAAGTGACAATGTTTTTGAAAGTTGTGGATTGTGAGGGACAAGTGAAAGCTGCACAATTTATTGCTAACATCTTTATACAGTGCATTCAGTATGTGGGTCCTGAAAATGTTGTCCAAGTAATAACGGACAATGCAAAGAATTATAGACTTGCAGGTATGTTGATTGAGACACGGTTTGAGTGCATATTTTAGACACCTTGTGTTGTTCACTCTCTCAACCTCATGCTACAAAAGTTGGGTGCAAAAATAAATTAGATCAAACAAATTGTATGTTGAGGCTGAAGAGATCCAAATGTTCATCACAAACCATCGAATGTCATGGGCCATTTTTAGATCATTTTCAGAGTTGGAGTTGTTGAACGTAATTGAAACACTTCAACTTTTAAATTTTACATTTCACTTTAGTAATTACTAATTTATTTTTTAAACTCGAGCATGTCTTCTTATATTTTAATTTTAATTTTAAATTTTTGAATAGGTTACCGAAACTAGATTTGCATCAAACACAATCATCTTGAGGCGACTCGCAAAGGTGTGGGAGCCAGTTTCTAGCATGGTTATCAGTCAAAGTTGGTCCCTATGGAGGCAATCCATTACTGAAAGGGCAAAAAATATAAAACAAATGATCCTAGATGACACTTGGTGGGAACAAGCAGAATATCTTCTTAGTTTCACTAAGCCTATCATGAATATGATCCCTTTTACTGACATGGATAAGCCATGTTTGGGAGAGGTATATGATGGCAATGACTCAATGATCGAGAAAATAAAAATCGTCTTCAATAAAAAAGAGCAAGATCTTGAAGAAACTTTCTTCAAAGAGGTGCAAACAATTTGTGTTGAGCAGTGGAACAAAATGACCACCCCACTACATCTTCTTGCATTTGCATCGACTCTCAAATTTTATAGTGATGAGATTCTTGCTTTGCCATCAAAAGTGCAACCATATTCAAATGTAGAAGTTGGTGTGGGGTGTAGGAAAGCACTTAGTAGACTCTTCCCCGATCAAGAAATGGAGTATTTAGTTAGAGCTGAGTTTGCTGATTTTGTAGCCTCCGAAAATCAAAGTGTTGCTGCTCTACGTGACAAGTATAGGATGGAAGTTCATTCTTAGTGGTATCTCAATGGCTATACATCACCACATCTCCACGATCTTGCAATCAAAGGTTTATCGCAAGTAAGTTAGTTTTTATTGCACTCTCTAAATTTATATTGTTTACTATTTTAAAAATAATAAAAAGGTTAACTTCAAATTAGAAGTTTGATTTACAATTTTATAATTATAAGTTCCTCTCATTTTGTTTCAATAGGTTGCTAGTTCCTCTTCATCTAAGCAAACTTGGAGTACATACTTCTTTATCCACTGAGTGAAATGCAACCGATTGGCAGCAAGTAAGGCGGAAGAGCTAGTTTATGTGCATTCCAACTTGCACCTTATTACTCATAAAAAGAATGAGTATAAGGAAGGAGGCACGAAGTTGTGGGATGTAGATCCAGAGCGAACTGATTTGGATTTTTCAGCTACCACACAACCTTTACTTTTTGTGGAATCGGATACCCAACGTGCTTCTAGTGCAAGTGATAGTGTGGCTGTATGTGGTTCTACTAATTTACCTACATAATCTAATGTCAATGATGATGTTGATCTTAATCTTCCTAATGACCTATATGATTCCTACTATTAATTGTTTTTTTTTTTTAAATGTTGAACCAATGAACAATGAATTCAATATAATTAAATACCTATCGTATGTAATGTCCCCTTTTTCATGAGCGTTGGAGTTTAGAGGAATTAGCCTATTCCTGATCCTCGTAGGCTAATAGGGCTTAATAAGAGGGTTGTTTGGCAGATACCCAGTTGAATGTTTGGCTCATTTTGAGACTTTATGAAGGTTTTCCTATTCTCATCATTGATATTTCTATTTTTGGAAACCTTAATTTTATGTTACAATGTTATATTGCACTTTAAGAGTTGGTTTATATTTTATATTATTATAAAGTGCAATAATAAAATAATATTATGTCAAATCTTCTAGAAGTCGAGTTCTAGAATGTTCTTGATGGGCCGACCTCTTGAGAGGAAAAGAATAAATAGACATGAGGAGCTCATTTCCTATCATCCAGATTTGAGTATTGCTTGACACTTTTCAGTTGTGGAGCCTAGGGTTTCTACAATTGTTTCAGTTGGCCATTGAGAACAAAAACTCTCAATTGGTAATGCAATTTTGAGGGTGTGAAATATCATCTGAATTATTGCAGCTGAGAGGAAGATACTTCATTCTTCCATTTGTGCTTCATTGGAAAAACTTTGTGGCCTTTGGCCAAGGTTTTTTATGGTTTGATTTGAAGAATTTGATTGGAGACATTTTGGTATTGAGTCTTCATTGATTTGGCAGTTTGTATTGGATGTAATTTCTGGATAGCAGCAATCAGGGATTAGTTTGCAGCCATTGAGGGACGCCATTAGGGAAGTTCAAGTTGTTTGTGGAAGCTTCTCATTGCAACGTTTTCTTCTTCTATCCATGGCGCACCATTCTAGGAGTTATGGCAATAGTGTTTGAAATTTATGGAGGCTTGAAAAGTGCTGAAGATTATTTATTTATTACTCGCTGGCTGAACAGGGCCGACTAGCTACAGGGGGGCGATTTTGCAGCTAATAACATATTTATTAATTTCTGATATCAAATTGCAGACAACGCACCTCACCTGGGAATCACGATTTACATCATGGAGACTCATATTTCCATCGATCTCGTACTCTTGTTGGAGCGCTCAGCATAGGAGGGCTTGGAGATGGTTTAGAGTTGGATTGGTGTTTTTGGAGCTGCAGAATAATTAATATTTTTCAAACACACTTTCAGTATAAGGGCAGCTGGCAAAAGGGTTACGATTCAAGCTTGAAGGAGGTTCTTGGCATCTAATATTTGCTGCTCTCTCAACTCCAGCATTGGGCAAAGCCACAACCAGGTTCTAATGTCATTCATAGTAGTTCATACCAGCAATAGAAGTCATTAGCATTGCAGCTGTAGACAATTATTTTGTATATCTGGTTGGTCAATGTAATTGCATCCATAAGTATATGCCAAGAGTCTTGGCCATATTTCATGAGCATTGTATTAGACATTTCATGGCAATTAAGAAGATGTAATTTGCTGGTTACTTGTAGTTGTCATTGAGCAATTCTATATCATTTGTATTCAGCTTGTTAGTTTGCATACCAACTGTTTGTTAAAATACCAATTGGCTGTAGGTGATCATTTCTCATGTTTAGATCATATATATGCATTGAAAATTGCCAAAATAGTTGCACATTCATTTTAGGACATTGTTTAGACAATCTAAAGTCACTTTGCAAACATTCTTATTGATGCTAAGTGAAGGAAAGTGCCTTTTAAGCAAACTAAAAAGTTATATCAGTCACATGTCCCTTGTATGCAAAGTGTTTGACGAAATTCCCAAGGCCAAAAACAGAAGTTTTTCAATCAAATTTGAGCAGGGTCATTATAGTGGTATTAGAGCGGTTTCTTGCCATCCTGTTGGGCATTGATCATGGCTACTTCAAGTACTCAGAAGCAGTGGGACAAAAGTATGAATAAGCTTTTGAAAGAGTTTGTAGAAATAAGTAAATTGCTTTCAGACCCTGCAACCAGAGGCAGTTTATCTTGGTATATGACTTCCATTTCTAAGAAGTCTATATCACAAAATGAAAAGGAGGAACAAGAGGTCTCTACAAGTGAGGTATCTAGAAACCTCTACAATGAGTTTGCAACAATTGATGACTAGCATACAGTTGATCCTAGGGAGGACAATAATCAAACTAGCATAGAGGAAGAAATTGGGCACAAGACACTTCAAGAGGATTTCAAGGTTGAAGAAGAGCAAGTGGTGTTTGAAGACAAACCAGTTGCTTTGGAGCAGCTAGATGAGGATATGGGTTCTTGTTATGCTTCATTAGCTGAGTCTTGCATTGCTTCATCCTATCATGATGAAGAAACTGATTGTGATTGGGAGGCCCAAGATATCAAGGAGGATGTGGAATTCGATCCTCTACTTAGTGGAGCAGCCACTAGTGTTTTGTCTTCACATGATGAAGGAGGCATTTTACAATGGCATTATGTCATCACAGATTTGTTTGAGGACAGCAGCATTGTGCCTCACCATTCTCATGAAAACGAAGCTTGTGATCATGTGCAAGCCAATGATATGATATCATCTTTTGATGGCAGTCCTACATCCATTGGTGGGTATGAAGATATCGAACATAAGAGGACCAATTTTGTGTATTTTGGCATTGAAGAGGTTAAAAGGTCCGAAATGATGAATGAAGAGTGGCTGAGGAAGGCCAAGGAGGCTAGGTTAGTGGCTGCAAATGCGAGACAACTCCTTCAAGAAGTGAAAGACAAGGTCAATCACATAAACATAGCAAGATAGAAAAGGGTAGATGACATTAGAAGACTTTTTTATTCAAAGAGAGGTTGGATATGAATATGCACATTGTTCCAATAATGATGACTCTCCATGTGAGGTTGAAATTGTTAGTAGTTTGGAGACTCATTCATCTAGGACTTGCATATGGAATGATGGTGGCGATCCAACTTCGCTTTCGAGAGTAGATGGCATTCATAATGGTTCTCTCTTCAAGTTAAATATCGCACGCACTCTTGACATGAGCATTGATCGTTGCATTTGGGTTCCTTTCAGTGCATTGGGATTTCAAACAGGGCTTGCAAAGGAGTGTCCTAATTAGTTCTGGTATCCGACCTCAGATGGTGATTTCGAGTTTGGCAGATCTTCTACTTTGTTCTCTCATGATGATTACTATTTGATTCAGGACTTGGGGACTTGCTGCATTGTGGAGATGGGAGGTATCAGAGTGGCACAATGGGAAGCAATAGGTGGTGGCTTTCCAACAGTATGCATGTATCAGATTTATCATCATAGTTTTGGGA
Organism: Sequoia sempervirens; assembly: GCA_007258455.2. Taxonomy (NCBI): domain Eukaryota; kingdom Viridiplantae; phylum Streptophyta; class Pinopsida; order Cupressales; family Cupressaceae; genus Sequoia; species Sequoia sempervirens. Next base: position 47,326 of record VDFB02277395.1, read on the forward strand.
TTGAGTTTATTCAGCAGGATGTGCCAGTGCTACAAGAGTTGTTTGGTGATGTTTGGGACATTACACAGATCTTCCCTTGGGATCCAGGTGAAGAGTTGTACTTTACTGCTGAGATTGCTTGGGGACAAGCAATTTCAGGGACGGCGGACTGTAATGTCCCCTCTTTCATGAGCGTTGGAGTTTAGAGGAATTAGCCTATTCCTGATCCTCATAGGCTAATAGGGTTTGATAAGAGGGTCGTTTGGCAAATACTCAGTTGATTGTTTGGCTCATTTCAAGACTTCATAAAGGTTTTCCTATTCTCATCATTGATATTTCTCTTTTTGGAAACCTTAATTTTATATTACAATGTTATATTGCACTTTAGGAGTTGGTTTATATTTTATATTATTATAAAGTGCAATAATAAAATAATATTATGTCAAATCTTCTAGAAGTCGAATTCTAGAATGTTCTTGATGGGCCGACCTCTTGAGAGGAAAAGAATAAATAGACATGGAGAGCTCATTTCCTATCATCCAGATTTGAGTATTGTTTGATATTTTTCAGTTGTGGAGCCTAGGGTTTCTGCAATTGTTTTAGTTGGCCATTGAGAACGAAAACGCTCAATTGGTAATGCAATTTTGAGGGTGTGAAATATAATCTGAATTATTGTAGCTGAGAGGAAGATACTTCAGTCTTCCATTTGTGCTTCACTGGAAAAACTTTGTGGCCTTTGGCCAAGTTTTTTGTATGGTTTGATTTGAAGAATTTGATTGAAGACATTTTGGTATTGAGTCTTCATCGATTTGGCAGTTTGTATTGGATGTAGTTTTTGGATAGCAGCAATCAGGGATTTGTTTGCAGCCATTGAGGGACGCCATTGGGGAAGTTCGAGTTGTTTGTGGAAGCTTCTCATTGCAACGTTTTCTTCTTCTATCCATGGCGCACCACTCTTGGAGTTATGGCAATAGTGTTTGAAATTTATGGAGGCTTGAAAAGCGCTGAAGATTATTTATTTATTACTTTCTGGCTGAACAGGGGCAACTAGCTACAGGGGGACGATTTTGCAGCTAATAACATATTTATTAATTTCTGATATCAAATTGCAGACAGCGCACCTCACCTGGGAATCACGATTCACATCATCGAGGCTCATATTTCCATCAATCTCTTACTCTTGTTGGAGTGCTCCGCATAGGAGGGGCTTGGAGATGGTTTAGAGTTGGATTGGTGTTTTTGGAGCTGCAGAATAATTAATATTTTTCAAACATACTTTCAGTATAAGGGCGGCTGGCAAAAGGGTTACAATTCAAGCTTGAAGGAGGTTCTCGGCATCTAATATTTGCTGCTCTCTCAACTCCAGCATTGGGCGAAGTCATAACCAGGTTCTAATGTCATTCATAGTAGTTCATACCAGCAATAGAAGTCATTAGTGTTGCAGCTGTAGACAATTATTTTGTATATCTGGTTGGTCAATGTAATTGCATCCATAAGTATATGCCAAGAGTCTTGGCCATATTTCATGAGCATTGTATTAGACATTTCATGGCAATTAAGAAGATGTAATTTGCTGGTTACTTGTAGTTGTCATTGAGCAATTCTATATCATTTGTATTCAGTTTGTTAGTTTGCATACCAACTGTTTGTTAAAATACCAGTTGGCTGTAGGTGATCATTTCTCATGTTTAGATCATATATCTGCATTGAAAATTGCCAAAATAGTTGCACATTCATTTTAGGACATTGTTTAGACAATCTAAAGTCACTTTGCAAACATTCTTATTGATGCTAAGTGAAGGAAAGTGTCTTTTAAGCAAACTGAAAAGTTATATCAGTCACATGTCCCTTGTATGCAAAGTGTTTGACGAAATTCCTAGGGCCAAAAACAGAAGTTCTTCAATCAGATTTGAGCAGAATCATTACATCATAACATTCAAGTTTTGAAAATTGATATCAAATTAATTTAGTATAATTGTATTTCAAATTTGTTATATATGATAGTTCTAAGTCTTGTTTAGCATATGCATGATATGTGGTATTCTAAATTTAATTCTTGTTTTTACTTTTTATGCTGCAAATATGTATATATATATATATATTATTATATTATATGTTTTTTGTACAGACATACCCAACGTACCCACCCCCCCATAAAAAAAAAAAATTGCCGTACCAGCATACCGTACCCACATACCCGTACCCGGACCCATGCCCGATTCGGCAACTTAGTTTGCAAATGTACATGTGAGAAAATGACAATGCTCAATAACAAGGATTATGTCAGTCATAACCATGCAATAATTCACTTAACTTATGTGGTTGTAAAATGACATTCTCTAATTCATCTTTAATCACAATACAAGAAAATGTAAAACAGCCATATAATGATGTAGAGATCATTGTACAAAGTTATAACAGGAACCAGTCAAACTTACTTTAGCCGGTCGGTATACATCATACCAAGGGCGCTCATTGTTACAGGCTTCTTTGAGATTCTCTTTATGGCGTGCTTTTGCAATGCGAAGCATCAATGCTAAAGCCTGAAATGCATCATCAAGATATTCAAGACTTGAGGTGTATGGTTGAAGCTCATTTGTTGAAGCCTTCACCTCTTCATCTGATGGACCTGAGGAAGGACAGGTTTCACTGCTGGTTCCAGCATCAGTTCCACAAAGTTTTATTTTCTTATTTTCAGTATCAACAGGCACTTCCATTTCCTGGTGTTTAGAGATTTGTCTTTGGTTTAATAGCTTATTTGTATATGATGTTTCAGCTACTAAATCATCACTCATATCAGCTTGATCAGCTGACACATGCCTTCGCTTCCGAGAAGAAGAATTGTCAATTCCAGGATTGAGATCGGTAAGAGATGGTGTCCCATTGCTCTCCACAACAATTGGTAGTGACAGTTGGGAAGAATATTCAACAGTATCTATGGGCATGCTGTCTTGAATCTGCAAAAATGAAACTCACACAAAAAAGTATTACTTCCCAAATATTATACTTAAGCGAGGAATAAATGAGGGAAAAGAGAAAAATGAAACTGCCAGAAAATATGTATAAGCCTTTAATTCTTCTCAAATAAACCACATTACCATTTGGCATTAAACCAGTTATGCTAGCACAGAAAAAGAAAGGATAATATTTGAAGCCATCCCAAACTATTCCTATGTATGTCAGACTCACTCACAAGACCTGATAGACATGGGAAGAGAAATAGAGATTGATTTCTTCCTTCACATTGAGGGTGCTCTAAATGGGATAAGGTGTAATTTGCTTAAGTAATTTATGTGCAATATCTAGTTAATATTCCTAATTTGCTTTCAAAGGTATGTCACTAATGAAAAAGAAGAAAACATTTAGCTATCTTGAACCATATAAATTAAAACTGAAATATTTCTTATTTCTGCTAATATTGAATAACCAGTTAATGAGACCGTAAAACGTAAATAGCTCATACAAATAACTAAGTGTTCCATACACATTCCAGTAAATAACTAAAAAGGTAGAGAGAAAAATGTGATAAAAAACGGGAGGAAGAAGACGAAACATCTGAAGACTCGTACTGCATAGGAAGGAATCAATGCCATTGAGCCCGAACTTAGGTAATAGAAGAAGGCAATATGCCTGATGAGTTTACCAACAAATCAAACAATATATCAGATAGGTGAAACAACATGAAAGAATACAAGTTGAGAGCAGCAATTGATTCCAAAAGTCCATCAAGGAAAGTTTGGAGTGGAGGTGGAAGTTGGAGTTGAAGAACAAGCTAAGGGCAAAGCATCAGTAGAAACCAGAGCTGAAGCTGAAACCAAGGAAGGGTTCAATTAAAACCAGAGAAACTTAAGCCACTCATGAGGCAAAGGCAGGTAGAGGTTGCAAGACAGCTGCCCCTTTCGGAGGAAGTGTGGGCCTTGCCAACTAGGCTGGTTGGACGGTGTTGCTGAGGCCCTTTATCACTATGCCAAGGACAAGGACCTTTAAAAACAAAGGGTGCCATCAAGTTTTTCTAAGCCAATGGTGGGCCTTTGGTAGAAAAATTGCAAGCAACCCTCAATCATCATTCAATCAAAGTGCAAATGAACTTTTCTATTGCCTCTGGTTCAGCTCATCTTGTACTCTGCACCTCCATTGGTGCCTTGGCAAAAAAAATTGCCTTTGACCTTGAGGTATGCTGCTTTGTGCTCTAAAGGTTTGCCTGCCATACTATCAATTGTTCCACTGGTCTGACATCCTCATGTCACTTATCTACTACTTATTGTGACTATTCTTTAATCAAAAAGCACAACATTAATTGGGATGCTTAGAGAGTTTGCTGCTGAACTTTAAATTTGAAAATCGCTGAAATAGCACAAAAACTTTAAATGAAAATCCAAGGGGTCGATGGAAGGAATTTTACAAGTAAAAAATGTCACCCTAACCAGTTTTTGCAAGGAATCCAAAAATAACACCTATAGCTGAAAATTTCTTCCATATTCTTCAGATATGAGGGGTTCATGGAATAACCCTAATTTATCTCTATCTCGGAAATCAATAGCCAGAGGTCCATTCTTAGAACAAGACCATTTTCACTAGAAACAACATTCCGAGCTGAATTTGCAATAAGAAAATAGCAAATCTACCACACACCTCTATAAACACCCTAGATTCAAGCTCAAGAAAAAACTCAAAGTTGTACACCTTTAAACAAGAGACTAATACAATCTTCTAGACACCATTAACCCTCCACAAGCCTTGCAAGAGCTGGATGACATGCTTAAGGGCAAACAACTAGGGTTTGATACGATGTTGAACATATTGTAGGATTAAATAAAATCAAATAAGAACTGCTCAAAATCAAAGAACACAATAAACATCAAGAAATGAAGGTACCACTACGTAACCAAAGCTATGTCCTATAAGAAAGGAATATAGTGTAAATTACAAATTAAACAAGAAATGCAGGGAAACCCGAGGATGTGTCCCCCCCCTCTAAAATGGCACGTCCCTATCCCCGGGACGTCCCAGGTACAAGGGGCGATTGGAGGACGGTCCCCTAGCGTCCCCTTTTTTTTGCAAAACCTAGGAAACGTCCACAAACCAGGGGAACAGTCAATGGGGAAAGGGGGACGGCAGACCATCTCGAGAACGGCCAGGGAATGCTTGAGTCGTCCCGAGGACGACCAGCCGTCCCCCACGTCATAGCATGTTTTAAAATTTTAAAAAAACACATTTTAAAAAAGGAAAAGCCATGAATTTGATGCTATTGTGGGCCCCAGCATTATTTGCTATCTTATGAGGAAAAAACAACACTCGTTTCATTCATTTGTGCATTTGTTTGTGAAGGAGAGAAAGAGCAACAAAGGGTTTGAAGTTGCAGCCATTGAAGGAGGAAGACCAGTAAGTTGAAGGAGGAGAAGAGGTTGAAGTTAGTGATTTTGAGAGTGCAAATCCACAAAAGTGGTATGCATTTCCTTTCCTTCTTTTTTTTTTTTCCTTTTTTTTTGTAAAATTTCAAGCATACAATGTCTGATTTTTTATTTTTTTTTGCATTTTTCAGTTGAAACTTGCATTCAAAATTAAAAAAACATGAGCAGCAATGGGAGTGGGAGTGAAAGTGAAAATGAAGTGCAAAATAGAAGAGAAAGTGGTGAGGGTGTTAGTGGAGAGCAAACAAACCATACCATTGCCCTTCAACAATCATGGAATGCTATGCAAAGCACCCTTTAAACATAATAAAAAACAAAAAAAACCTTTCCTTCAATATGTTACACCCATGGGCCAAAGACAAAAAAATTCAAGGGGGAGTAGGGTGTGGAATTGCCATGTTTGTCATAAGGATTTTACGAACAGCTACACAAGGGTAAGGTCTCATTTTTTGGGTGAGGCAGGCCATGGGGTCGGAATGTGTCCTGACTTAAAAGAGCATGAAGCAATAGAGTGCCAAATATTGCAAATGGAGGTGGATGGGGTTCAAGGTGCGTCATCTTCTTTTCCAAGTGCGCAATCAACTATGCCTATGCCTTCCACGGTTGGTAGTAATGAAGTTGCCACAAGAGGAAAGAGGAAGGTGAGTGGTAGTGGGAAGGGAGCTTCAGTTGAGTCTATGTTTAATAACCAAGCACGAGAAGCCACCGAATCTTCCATTGCCAAATTCTTTTTTGCCCATGCCATCCCATTTCATGTGGCCCGTTCATCTTATTTCAAACAAATGGTTAAAGATATAGCCAGGGAAACCCGAGGACGCACCCCCCCCCCCAAATGCCTCGTCCCTGTCCCCGGGACGTCCCGGATACAGGGGTACGACTAGGAGATGATCCCCTGACGTCCCCTTTGTTTGCAAATTCATGGGGGACGTTTCCAGAACGGGGAGGACGGTCAATGGGAAAGGGGGACGACTAACCATCCCCCACGTCAAAGCATGTTTTAAAAATTAAAAAATATATATATAATGTTTTCAGTTTTCTAGTTTATGAGTTGTTCGTTTAAATTATTTTCATATATCTTTCACAATATTTGATATTTGGAACACTCACAAGATAAATATTTGATGCTCTATTAGAGATATATAAAAAATAACAAAAATTTATTCCAGAAGTGTGTAAACTTGAATTTATTTGCTTGTTGTTCACTAACCGGTTTTAGAGACAAAGACTTAGGATTTGGACTTTTTAAACAGTTCTTCACAATTGGGAATAGGCTGAATATTAAGGCAATTTGATGCCCAAAACTCCTTGAGTGCAGCAATTGTCCCCACATTTAACTGCTCAAATCCATACCAGACTATACACCAACATTGAATTTACTTCCAGTAGTCCACACTCCCACCAAACTACAATAATTTTGCCTTCAGACGCCTCAGCTATTCATTATTGTTTTGTGCCAAGTAATCAATAACCTAGGTGAAACAATCTTCACTATAATCACAAATGTTCGCCCAATTTGTGAGCTGGAAATAACCTTATGTAATTTGATATAAGTTTATAAAATATAACTTGGAGGTTGTATTATGATTCATGTATGTTAATTCTGAATTTTCAATGTGTATTGAATATTGACAAAGAATGTTGAACACAAATGTTATATGTTAAAGTTCTATAATGTATATTATCCATGCTTTATCCATGTTTTCATATGAATATTTAAAATTTCCCTATATATTTTAAATTTTCCCTATATTTTATATATCTGTCCCCAGTCCCCAAATTTGGCCTCAAAAATCGGAAACTTGGGGACTCATCCCGCCGTCCCCGTTCCGGAAACTTGGGGTAACACAGGGTGTAGGTGATCACCAATTCAGCACGTGTGTGCAAATTGGCCGGTTTGATGGTAGAGGGTACTTATAGGCACATCTTTTGGACCCCATGTTATGTTCATGCATTGAACAATGCATTGAAAGACATAGGGAAGTTGGATTGGGTGAAGCAAGTGGTGGCAAAAGCTGGAGATATTGAGATGTTCACTTGCAATCACCACACCTTACTTGCTCTCTTCAAATCATTTTCAAAGAAGGAATTTCTCAAACTTGTTGAGACAAGGTATGCCACTTCATTTGGTTTCACTTTCAATTTTTCAAATTTTGAAACTTCCAACATTTCAATTTGTATTCTAAATTTTATTTTGTTTTAAATTTTAATGAATCATTGAATCAATGGATCTAGATATGCCACAAACTTCATCTCGTTGGAGAGAATGCTTGAGGTTGTTGATGTTATTGCAGCTTCGGGCTTCATACTTCCTTATTTATTTGTGGTTATTTAATTTGAAGAGGCGCTTCACATGGCAATATTGTAATTGTTATCTTGGCCAACCTTCCTTGTAACTTGCATTTTATTAATTGTAATTATATTTTTATGATGGCCGACCTTGCATGAAGAGGTGTGACCTCTCTCTCTCAAATTGTATAAATACAAGTTCATTCCATTCATTCTATCAATCAAGCAAGTTCAAAGTCTCTTCTCTTCTCTCAAGTGCGAATTACCAAGAGCAGATTACGAACTCTTCAAGAGCAGATTTGAGTTGCAAGGAAGTGCAGATTATTTGTCTATCATTGCATCCTGTGAAGGTGCTGATTATTGGCCTTGAGATTGGTCTTACTGTAAAGAGACTTGTTGCCATTATTTTATAATAGAGAGATCTTTGTTGCTGGGTTTTTCTCCCTCAAGAGGAGGGTTTTCCCAGGGTATCTGCTATGTTATTGTGTCTAATTTTTGAATTAATTTTTTGTGCATTACATCTGATCATAAAAATCAACAGAGGTGCATGAGCCTCTATAATTGATGATGGTCAATGCAAAGTGGACTAGATGGCCTAATTCAAGTTTTGCTCAAGGAAAATCCATCAAACAAAAGATCCTCAATGACGATTGGTGGTCCAATGTGAGGTAAGACACATTAGATTGCTAATTTTCGTATTAAATTTCTGATTTTAATATTTTAATTTTATTGTCCAATGTTCCAACTTTTGAAGTTTCTAACATGTCAATTAACGTGTCAATTAATTCTTTTGAACTTTTTGTTTGTAGATATATTTGCTCCTTCATCTCGCCTATTGTAGATGTCATCCAATATCCTGATATAGACTCTCCTAATCTTTGTTCAAAGAATCGATGTTGTTCATTAAACAGAGGAGACAAAGGCTCCTTAAATAGAATTACAAAGAAGATGTTTCTAAAAGAAGCAAACATTAACAAGAGATGAAGTTAGAAACAACTAGATGACCATTAACAACACAAATAGAAAGATATTATACTAATACCCTCCCTTAATGGTCATCGTTCTAACTACCCAGAGAAATAACAGAGAAGGTTGCCCCCTTCTTTTCTGCAACAAAAGACAAGAGTATGCCACTGACTGCCACTTGAGATGAGTTTGCCACCAACCCTCCCAGAAACTGCAGAACTTTTGGATATACCCAAAAAAACAACACCAATCATCCAACCTAATGTTGGAAAACAGAACTATCCCTCCCTGTAACTAGAGACACACCGAGAACAGTTGCCACGATTTTGAGGAAAAAATCAGCAAACCCTCCAAACTATTGCAAATGAGCAAGATGCCCGAAAACAAACTGCAAAAAAACCACTAGCGTAGATGTTCACACAACTCCAAATGCAACTAAAAATAGACTGCAGCAAAGTACGATTTTTGACTAAAAAATCGCAAAACCCAAAAATTTGGAAGATTACAAATCATTGTTTTTTCGGAAAAAAAGGTAAAAACCCAAACACGATTTTTGAGGATAAAAATCAATCAAAACCAGACATGAAATCTGAGACACGGATCAGAGTACAAAACTTCGTTTTTGAGGAAAAACAATAAAACCCAATTTTTAAAGGAGAAAAATTATTAAAAACCCTCAATTTTTGGGAAAATATTAAAACCGGACATTATAAACCCACCAAATAATTTTTGAGACAAAATTATTAAAACCCAAATTTTTAGGGAAAAATTATGAAAACCCATGAAAAAAGAGATTTTTTTAAGGGACAAAAATTATTAAAACCACCAATGAATTTTTTCAAAAAATATTAAAAACCCCATCACAATTTTTTTAAGGAAAAAATTATTAAAACCCTCCACAAATTTTTTTTAAGGGAGAAAAATATTAAAACCCTTCAAAACATTGATGCTGAATCAGAGGTTGTGCCAATCAAAACCCCAGCAAAGCAAGCAACGCGGTCAGAAAAAAAACGTGCTCCAGAATCACAAGCAGGAAGAGATGAAAGTCGTGCACCAGGAAACAACCACAAAAAGCTAAAAACGCGGAAAAACGCATCCACAGTCAAAAATCACGTTTTAACAGAGCCACAAGCAAATTCCTAGGTCGCACGGGACAGGCAGGACCTTCAAACTAAGAAACGCAAGCAAAAAGGAGACAAAATTGCGACCAGATAAAACCAGAGATCACGCACAGAGATGGACGCGATTATGGAATTTTTTAGAGAAAAAAAAACATGCCCAGGCAAACAAAACGCGACCTTCAAATGCTTCTCACAATCGCGCCAAAAACCAAGCCCAAACAAAAAATCTTCGAATTAAGGTTTTTTTAAGAAACCCACGAAATTTTTAAAATGGGACCTAAAAAAAAATTCAAATTACAGCGCAAGAAAAAATCAATCTTCAAAAACTTTAAAAATTTATTTCGAAATTTTAGAAAACTGATTTTTCATTCTCCCGCTCTGATACTATGTTCAAAGAATCGATGTTGTTCATTAAACAGAGGAGACAAAGGCTCCTTAAATAGAATTACAAAGACGATGTTTCTAAAAGAAACAAACGTTAACAAGAGACGAAGTTAGAAACAACTAGATGACCATTAACAACACAAATAGAGAGATATTATACTAATAGTCTTGGAGAGATATATGAGACATTTGACAGTATGCTTGGGAAGATCAAGCAAACAATACATATATATAAGACCACAACCATACATATATATGAAGCCCTACATAAGTTGTCTTTAATCAGTACTCAACAGAGATCTACAAGGAGGCATAGAGGGACCTTGAATCAACAATACTAGGAATAGTGCCACAAGAACTGATGCAAACACAAGGGCACAATCACAAACTCTTGATAACCTGCCTATTTGAGGCATCTAACAAGATTATTCTAACCTCTTTGGACAGTCCAACACTCCCTTAAAGCTTGATAAGCAACTGAAAACACATTTCCCTCTTTAACCCCCTCAAACCCTTGCAAAAGTGAGAAACTAGTTTTTGTCCAATTACTCCACAATTTTCCAAAACACCAGACCAACACATGACTGATTCAAACACCCATTTCCAAGTTACACAACATATGTGAGAAACAACATAGACTCCTTTGGACCATCGTTGACTTCCTATACACTCACCCTTGTAAAGGCTACTCAATTAGCCCAAAAATACAAAGCAACATACCATCAAACATTACACAGACCCCTGAAACCTTGGGGCAGCAAACAAATTGCCCAGAAAACACAGATTTTGCAATTGGATTCCATTTCTACGGACTTGTAACCATCAAATCAGAAAACCCTTGTTTTTAGTGTAATTCTTGAGGGTTTATTAAAACTCCTGTACCCCGACCTTCCCAGACCAAATGAAAACTTCAAATAGGTTCTATAGTCCCTGCACATGGTCAAAAGTTCATTATATGGACCATTCTTTTGGAAACTTTCCCAAAATCACACTTTGGCACTTCAATTCTATATGAAACAATGCTTGATTTTGAACAAGAACTCCTATCTACCAGCATTACACTCATTATTCAACATTTAAAACAGAAGGAAAACCCTATGCTAACATACTCCAGGCTATCCCACCGAGTAACAGGTCATACAGTAGGTGGGATGGTCATTCCATGGCTCACACCTCACTCAAACCCGTCTCAGCAAAACAGAGCAGTCTAGGGAATTTGCTGATTCCACACACCAGAAGATGAGTTAGGGCTTCAAATCGGAGGGAAATAGTAGTAAACACATGTATTCTTGAGAAACTAATAATATCAGACCATGTACAGCATGTACAGTTCCGTACAAGTCTGTAAAAGAAGCAAAAACACAGAAATTCTGAGAAAACAACAAAGTTTTATTGAGTTCTTTCTTCAAATCTTCCTTCCAACCATACAAAACGAGATTCTCATGTTATTTAAAGGTTCTCCCAGGCCAACCAACGCCCAACCACCTTGCAACTGACTTTTGAACCACTACTGACCATTGGAAGACTAATTACCCCCCTTTACACAATTTGTCACCTTTACAAGTATATTGAACACTTTGTGCAATGGTTGCAACTTATAACCCCTAAAACCATACCAAAGGCTTGAAAATAGCCTTATTACAATATCATAACCTCAATCTTTCCTATCCATATGCAAATTTAGGGTTTTGCCTTCATAGACTACAAAGCAACATTAGCACCAAGATTGCACCTTCCCACCTTTTGACCCCTAAACTTAAAGACTCATCCTAGTTCATGTTTAATGGTCTTGTTAGACCTTATCAAAGACAAAATATCTCCAAAACACTAACATCTACCTACTGACCTTCTTTACTTAACATCAAATAATCACAAAATGAGGGTGGAGTGTGGGTGCTCCTACACCAAGAACCTACTTGTCCAAATCCCCCCATATGTCAAGTCAAAACATTGATTGTAATATCACCTAATTTTTTCAAGTCAATATTGTTTTCCAACATACCTGATTTTAAAATTGCGGAGGACAAAGTTGATATAGCATTAGTACATATCCATAGGATTAGGATGTTGGCAATAATTGTATTAATAATCATGCATTAAGATCACATAAAAAAATTTGTATTTTTAAGATATTGAACATCCTTGTTCGGTACCTCATATATTGGCCAAACTTGAAGTTGCCGGTCCTAGCAAGTTTGGGGATCAAGTAGGTTCAACATTTATTTCTATCCAAGCTCAATAGGACCATACAAATGTATAGAAAATATTACTAATCTATAAGTTCTTGATGCAAGAGCATCTCGGGTGAACAAGCTATCTGCATTACCCGAAAACATTTTCAAGTTTGGTTTTCAGCTTTGATTTGGTTCGGTGTTTATTGGCATTTCTCAACATCATAGAACTTCGAAGTCAGCAAAGAATTGTAAGAATCAAACTTACACCGATTTGCACTTTTGACACTCCGTAGGCAGTTTTGTGAAATTTATTCCAAAACATCCATAAGAACTAGAGTAGAACCTTTGCATTCTTGGAGGTACCATGTCGAATGAGCAAAAATAATCGAAGTCTTATCTTTCACTGTTTGGGATAAATTAATGTCAGAAATTTGTGTTTTAATGTCAAAAGTGTGTTGCCAATTTAAGGAAAGTTTAAATTTTCAAAATTTATAAGGGTTGGGGTGAAATCCTTTTGCAGAGAACTTGAGGGGATCATAACACACATTTGAGCAAATTTTTGGGTGAAATGGAGAACTTTAAATTTTTTCGCCTGCGGACTCCCAGTCTCATCAGATTGATTTATTTAGCCTTCTCAATATCGACGACAATGTGAAATATCAAAATAAAATAAAATTATTTAATTGACTTCAATGAGAAATTAATAACTAATGTAAAAGCATTGTATAAGGGGAGAAAACCCACACAGCCAGAGGGAGTTGAAGAGGCAATGGTGGAAGCTGAAATTAATTTAAAATTGCAGATTTATTATTATGTAAGTCCAAAAAAAAAATTGCAGAGACTTAGAAAGTGAAGGGGCAGTGCCAAGTTGAAACATTTTTCAAAATTTCAAATTTAAAATGCAAAAAAAGAGCAGATTGGTGAGCTGCACGTGAAGAGAGAAGTAAATGGTTTTGGTGGGGCTGCACAGAAAAAAAAAGCCAAGTAAGGAGAAACCAAACTGAGTTGCCAGGCAGAAGGGAGAAAGGAATAAAGTCATAAAAGTGCAGATTTTTAAATAGCTGAGGACTGAGAAAATAAGGGAGAGTATGAGAGAATAGGCTGCACCAACAAACAGAAGAAGTTGCTGGAGGTAAATGTGCAAAGAAGGTTTGATAGGTGGCTGCATATCTGGAAGATATGTATTTGTGGGATATTGTAAGATGCTGGAACAACAAATGGTATAAGGTTTGCAATTTGAGAAAATTGAATTATGTATCAATTAACTCAATATTGATTGAATCTGAATTTTAAATTGTTTGACAAATGAAAATTCTCAAAGTTGATTGGAATAGTAATGGAATGTTGTAAATAATAAATCTGCTGAGTCTTGTTGAACATTGTTTTAAGTTGTGTAATTGGGGACGAAGGGAGAGTTTTGTCTCATGCGTCAGTTCTTGACAAATAAAATATATTTAGCAATACTCCATTAATGGGGTGAGCGAGAATATTATTAAACGTAAGCAACTAAGCAGATTCCTCTTAAGGAGGCCTTCCTTAAGCTCAATTTTGATGGTGCCTCAAAAGACAATCCCGGCCAATTAAGGGCTAGAGTATTAGTGAGATTGTTGTCTTGTCTTTTTACTCAAGAAGGCTCTTTCTTCTTAGGACCCAAAACGTACAACAAAGTGAAAGCCTTAGAAAGATCCCAAGATGATTGCCTCCCTTCCCTACTAAGATATGAAGGTTGAAGGTGATTCAATACTTATCATTCAAAGGATGTTTAGCAAGCTGGTGAAGGACTTGAAACTACATATCATAATTGAGGAGGCAAATTTGATCATTGGTCATTTTAATGGGATTTTTCATTTAAGCATTGTTTCAAGATAGGGAATTGAGTGGAAAACATCCTTTCAAATGAGGGAATTGATAAGATTCCATTTGCTTCAAAGATTAGTGATTCTCCCAAGAAGTGGACTATTTCTGAATTGTTGAAAGACAATGTTGCCCCTCATGAAATTATGCTTGTTACCACCTTTAGATCTCCATCGAGTGTATAATTGTTGACTTGTTTGGCAATGTCAATTTGGAATAGGGAATTTAAAATTTCACTAATTCGTAATTGAATGGTAAACTAGGATGGCAGCCACCACAAAGATATCAGGTCATGGTAGGTACCACGTAGCTTTCTTATCCCTTTCCAAAAAATTTGCACTACTATTGTTGTTTCCATTTTCCTTTTCTATGTGTTGTAGGTGGTTGAGGATGAAAACCAACAGGATTCCCATCCAACATTGCATGACTAATAGGGACTCACCTTACAATAGAGCTATATCGGCCCATTGCCTACAAAACGCCTTCTGCATCCCAAACTATAATTCCCCCCTTTCAATAAATCTGTGTTCATGTCCTACAGGCCCAATTCCTATTTTCAATGTCTCCCTTTGTTAGAGTTCATTTATGGGTACTCCCTCTTCATTCCCCATATTCCTATCTAAGGTCCCAAAAGTTCTAAGTATCAAGGTATGTTTAATTCCCTAAGTGTACACAAGTTATAACAGAGTTGGAGTTTCGAACTTTTCCCTCCCAACATACCTTACTCCCAAACCCCGCTATTTCCTTTCCCCTTATTGCAATTTCAGGCTTTGCCCTACCAATATGCTTTCCCCTGAACTCTGACATTCTTACCTATTTACACAATACACTTCACCTACCCTCCGATACAACACAAAAGTGCCATTAATGCTAGTTTTGACTACGCAACATCTCCAAAAGGATTTTCTTACCCAAAAACATTATTTAAACTTAAAAGGGGTGTAGATTGACTTGTACACACGACAATTGGAGAATGAAGACAACCATTTTCATTAATGCAATGATTGAGGGTTAGTGGTCATTTCAAAGGTTTTCATAGGCTCTTCTCCACCCTGCACACTCAATTTGACAAATGCCATTAGTTTTGATGACTTCATAGGCCAACAACCACAAATCTCTTCCCCAATCCATGCCAAAGGAGATAAGGGATATCCATTATTCTTCAAAAAACACTAAAACCCTAGCTAACAAAGCTCAAAGCATGGTTGTGCAGAGTAACAGACTAAGGACAAAAACCTTCAATTCTGCAATGAACCAAATGACGAAAAAACCCTTAGGGTTCACAAGGAAGAGGTCATGCACGAGCTTCCATGGTCACAGGTTGTAGCTGCATTGACTTCAAATGATTTATTGTTGTTGTGGGTTTGAACGTAAGTTTAGGCAACTATACCTATGATATTTACATCTTTGACTGCACTTTCATGTGTTATTTTTGCTCGCATCACAAAGCTCTATAATGTATTCGCGATCTATAAATTCAAGGTTTGTGCCTTGTTTTTCAAGCTAGGGTTGCCAAGGTAGCAACAAGGTATGATAGGTTTAGGGTTCAATTATTATAAAGGATTAGACATTGTATTTATAGGCTATGGTCACTTTTGTAGCAGCATTTGTTGTGTATTCCAAAATTGTTTGATATAAGACTATGCAGTTCATGTTTAGGGTTTGGCATTGTACTTTCCAATTCATTGTTGTGGTAGTTTCAAAAATTGTCCCTGTTGTTACCAAGGCATATTCAATGTATTACAAACCTTAATTTAAATAGAAAAGGCTCTATAAGTTATTTTACATCACTATGGATCTATTTGATAATTTGGGTGATTCATATTGAGGTGTAAATGAAAAGGACCATTTTAGATTAATGTATAATAGGTCGATTTATACAATATATGCTCTGCAACTTCTTTGACACTCTTGTAAACTCGAATTTAATCAAGGTATAAATGAATGCAAAGATAATAAACAAGAAAATGATTTGTTAGATAAGGGTTTCAAATTATTGTGTAGAGGAAAAAGGGGCTAATTCTGGGTTTTTTGGCTAGTTTGGGTTAAGATATAAACAAAAAATTTGTAAACTCTAAAATGATTTTGGCCAGGTTATTACATAGACAAACCTACCCTAAATTTTATGAGGATAGTTTTAGGCAAGGATGGCACTGCAAACACAAGCATTTTGAGTACTCACATTGTGGATCAAGCTACCTTCCACTATGGGAAAAATGGTTCCCAATGAAGAGGTGGTTATTCTAGGCTCCAATTGTGATTTGTGTTCGCCAACTGGTGACTCAAGGTATGTTCTCCTACAACATGATGAGCAGCTAGCATAGTAAAGCCTCCAAGGCTCTGATGAAGAGATATTTGGACTTGTCACAATTTTTCCAAGACTTGGCACTATGTAGATAATCTTAGGGTGATTGTAAGGGCTAGAAGGGTTGGAGATTTCAAGCCTTGCACCATACCTTCTCTATCTCCAAGTGGCATTATCAAAGCTAAATGTCACTCCTTGGAGTTGAGGATAAAAATTGACCTTAAATCAATTCAAGTCACAAGTTCTTGATTCATTTTTCATGTCTATAGATTTTATTTGTTTTGGTAATGGCCAATGGTGTCAGAATGAATGGATTTCTTTTGTAATATCTAGCTTAATGGCAATATACTACTTCCCCTTTCTATTTTCCTTCTAGTTTGTAAGTTATTCTTTCTCTAAGTGGGTCCCAATAGAAACTACAATTAACCAAATTTGAATACACACACACACACACACACACACAAGTATAGATATATTAACATGTATACATGTACATGTACATGTATGTGCATGTACATATATATAAACATATACATGTATATGTATACATATATGTACATGAAAATGTATATATATGTATATATATATACATGTAGATATATATAATATATATAGACACATACATATATGTGCGTTTGTGCGTAGAATAAACAAAATTAGCCACAAAACACTATTGATAAACCAATAATTCAATGATTTTGGTCATTAGGTTAGGTTGGTTGCTTTTTTCAAGTATTTAATTTAAAAATGTATTTTTTAATTTTTGGTTTAAGGACCTAGATTTCACCACAGCTACAAATAAGGCACTACTTATCTGCCTAAGTCTCTGGTTTTTTGTAGAAGAGCCCAATAAGTAATAGGCAAGGCGTGGAAAATCATAGGTAACTTCCGCCATTTCGATATAGTTCACAATTTGGTACACAATTCAAAGAGGTTCTAGTTCCAAGGGGTCTAGAGGTGGGAAACACAAACACATGAGCAATGTTAATCACAAAGATTTAAATTGCTTTTAAAGCCTTGCAAACCCTAGGCATAGGCTCTGGAGACTTGAGAGCATGTGCCATTTTCTAAATACTAAATGACAGTGTAATCGGTAATGTATTCAATTACTATGAATATTGGGCATTGATATATTTATTTAAATATCACTTTCATATTTTAATTTTACAACTATGCATAATTTACGCCACATAGCTTCAAATCTTTTGAGGTTAAGATCTTTGGCAAACCTTTCACCTTTTTGAATCTAAAAAAATTTTCAAACCTTGTTGCCATGATTGAAGATGATTGTATTGAGCAAGGGCAAGGGAAAGACTTCAATCATCTTCATGATCAACATTTCAAAGCATCCATCAAACCTTCAAGGTAAGAATTCACAAATTTGAATTTCATACTTTGTTTTTGGCATTTGCATTTTCATTGCTAAATCTGACATTATGATCATATGCTTTTTTGTTTTTTTTTTCAATTTAAATATTCAATATATTGCTCATAAAATTATATATATGCAAATTGCAAATTACTTGTTTGATTTAGAAATTATTAAATGTTGTTTTAGGGTCGTTTAATTGTTGTTTTTACTATTTAGGGGTCTTATAACAACACTTTTTAGGGTTTTTTAAATATTTAGTATTTAAGAATTTCAAATTTATTTATTTAATTATTTTTAAATGTTTCTTTGCAAATTTGCACAATAATATAGCTGATTTTCTAATTTTCATTTGACATATCATTTGCTTATGCACCTCATGCAATCTAAAGTAAGAAAAACAAAAGTGATATCCTTGTTTGATGAAGATTAAAGAATAACTATTCCAATTTTGTACATTGTAATGTCCCAAATTAAGATGGCCAACCTTAATTGTGCAATAGTGTTTCTTAACACTGAATTTAATAAATAAATAAATTATAATATTAAAAATTTTGGCCGACCATTCCTAGTTGGCACCTAGTTAGGATTTAAATTTAAAATCTTTTATTTGTGGTTTGAGCCGACTATATTTGTGGTGGCTTACTCGATTAGTATATATGGTGATTCAATCCTATCATTTGGGCATCATGAGAATTGGATTTGAATCTGTCTGAGTTTGAGAGCGTAGCTGCTCAGCTCATTCACTCAGGTGCGTAGTCTCCCTAAGCAATTTTCATGTTGAAGTTCATCCATCCAGCATTCGACTCATCCCGAAACATATTGTCATTGCAGGATCACAGGCAGAGTTGGGTGAGTAACTTACCACCCCAACAGGGATCTGCAGCACAGGGTGAGTAAGCTAACACTTCCAACATTTGATGGCTCGGGGAAGATGACTACACAAGCATGGATACAGAAGCTGAACACATATATTTCTCTCAGCCCCATGACCGAAGAAGAAGCTATCAAGTTTTCCATTCTACATTTGGAGGGTTTAGCTCATGAGTGATGGCACCATGGCATTGTGCCTCGGGGATTTGGACAAGTATCCACGTATGCAGATTTCACACATAAGCTAACAAAAAGATTTGATAGGAAAGATCCTGAAGCATACTTCCAGGAGTTGACAAGACTCAAGCAAACAAGCACCATGGATTATCATGTTTCAAAATTTCAAAGACTCGCAGTGATGGTATCTGATGTGTTGGATAAGAGGCTCATGTTCTTTTTCATTGAAGGCATGTCAGAGTCTTTTCGTGTCTTGGTGAGAAATTTGGAGCCAGCAACATTAGAGGAAGCTATCCGGAGGGCCTTGAGTCTTGAAGATTCCACCAAGAAAGGGAAGACTATTGGCAAAAGTACACCAGTAGAGCAGCCAAAGAAGCCTTTCATTAAGGCTAATCCACCACCTAAAGGCCCTCCTCCAGGACCACATGAAATGTCAAGGAATGAACTCCGCAAGAAGGGGTTGTGCTACTATTGTAAAGAAAAATGGAATGAACGTCATAGATGTCAAGGGAGGGGTCAAGTTTATTACATTGAAGTGGTTTCCAATGATGAAGCAGAAACCGAAGGGGGCAATGAGGAGGTCACTAACGAGGGAGAACAAGAAGTCGTGATAGAAGGAGACCCCATGGGAGGTACTCTTGCAACACTTTCAGGTACACCACGATACCATTCTCTCCGAGTTTGAGGAGTCCTTCGAGGTCAGAGAGTAACAATGTTGATAGATAGTGGAGCTACTCATAATTTCATTGACACAAAGACAATTGCCAAGTTGTACTTGAGAACAGAAGACTTCGAAGGGTTTGATGTGGCAGCTGCTAGAGGAAACATCCTTTCTTGCACTAGACGGATTCAACAAATGGAGCTGATCTTAGGAGGACACAAGATGAGGGATGATTTCTATGTTGTGGACATCGGTGACTGACATGGTTCTAGGAGTTCAGTGGCTTCATTCATTAGGAGAGTACACCACCAATCATCAAACCATGGAGCTGAAATTCAAGCATACTGGCAAAGAGGTTGTCCTCAAGGGTCTCTCCAGGAATGGCCCTATGGTAGTTTCAACAAAAAGAATGGAGCGATCTTTTAAAAGGGATGAGATAGCTTGGGCAGCAGAGTGTTTGATTACGGACACTAATCCATCAAAAGAAGAACGAACCTTTCCCATTGACATTCAGGCAATTCCGAACAAAAAAGTGCAAGGTGTTCAGCGAGATTCAATAGGGGTTGCCACCAGAAAGGGGGTTTCAGCATGTGATAGAGCTTGAGGAAGGAGCCAAACTAGTTATCACTACTCCATATTGTCATCTAAGGGTGTACAAGGAAGAGATCGAGAAGGCCATCAAGGAGTTGTTGGATATGGTACACTTACGGCCAAGCTCGAGTCCCTTTGCCTCATCAGTGATGCTGTTCAAAAAGAAGGATGGGACAATTAGAATGTGCATCGATTATAGAGCTCTCAACAAGAAGACGATCAAGAACCTTTACCCTATCCCTAGGATAGATGAATTGATAGATGAGCTACATGGAGCAGTGTATTTTTCCAAGATTGATCTACGTTCAGGATATCATTAGATTAGAGTCAAAGATGGGGATGTGCATAAGACAGCTTTCAGATGTCATTATGGACATTATGAATTCTTGGTGATGTCGTTTGGGTTAACCAATGCCCTTGCTACTTTCCAATCCTGCATGAATCAGGTATTCATTCTTCAGTTGAGAAAATTTGTGTTGGTTTTCTTTAATGACATCTTGATCTACAGTAAGACATGGGAAGAACATTTGAGGCATATAGAGGAGGTGCTTGACATTCTTGAGAAGAATTCGTTTTATGCTAAGATGTCAAAATGTGAATTTGGGATGACTAAGATTTTATACTTGGGTCATAAGATCAGCGCTCAAGGGGTTAGCGTTGATGAGGAGAAGATCAAGGCTATTCAGGAATGGGCTAGGCCCAAGAACTTGACACAATTAAGAGGGTTTGTGGGTTCTTTGCAGCTACTACAAAAGGTTCATGAAGGGTTTCTCCGAGCTTACGGCACCATTGACAAATCTGACTAAGAAAGGAGCGTTCATTTGGAGTCCCACGGCACAACAGGCATTTGATAAACTCAAGGAGGTAATGAGTTCATGTCCTGTTTTGGCTATTTCGGATTTCTCATCCCCTTTTGTACTTGAGTATGATGCTTCGGGGGAAGGTATTGGAGCAGTGTTGATGCAAAATAAGCACCCCATAGCATATGAGAGCAAGAAACTCACAAATGCAGAGAAGGCTTTCTCCATTTATGATAAGGGGATGTTGGCGATCATGCATGCCCTTGCTAAGTTCAAACAGTACCTGGGTTGTGGGAAATTTGTGGTGAAGACGAATCACAACGGATTGAAGTACTTCCTTAACCAGCGAGATTTGAATGATAGACAGCAGAAATGCGTAAGCAAACTCCAAGCTTATGATTTTGATATTGAATATGTGAAAGGCAAGAGCAATGTGGTAGCTGATGCACTTTCTAGGAAGCCTTACATTTGTGCCATGTCTGATATATCTGTTAATTGGAGAATGGGCATTATAGCTGAGTATGCTAGAGATTCATTTGCTAATGACATCTTGGAAGGGAAAGTGGTGGATGACAGGTACAAGGTGGTTGAAGAGCTCATTCTATACAAAGATTGGGTCTATCTTGTGCCTTAGTCCAAATTCAAGAATAGAATTATAAAGCTTGTCATGATACGCCTTTTGCTGGACATCCCGGATTCTACAAGACATACAAGCAAGTAAGGGAACGCTTTGCATGGAAAGGATTGAAAACTGCTATATTGCAACATGTGAGAGAATGTTTAGTTTGCCAACAAAACAAAACAGAGCATGTATTACCAGCTGGTTTGTTGCAGCCCTTACCCATCCCAAATCAGAAATGGGAAAGCATATCAATGGATTTCATCACGAGACTTCCGAAGGTGCAAGGTAAAGATTGTATTTATGTTGTGGTGGATAGGCTCACTAAATATGCTCATTTCTATGCCATTTCTTCAGAATTTAAGGCTCCTCAAGTTGCAGATCTGTTTTTTAGAGAAGCTTTTAGACTCCATGGGTTGCCAAGAAACATTGTGAGTGACAAGGATAGCAGATTTTTCAGCTTGTTTTGGCAAGAGCTCTTCCATTTGGCCCACACAGAGTTAACCCCCAACACTAGCTATCACCCTCAAACGGATGGACAAACGGAGATCGTGAATAAGTGGATTGAGGGATATTTGAGGAATTATGTGATAGGGCAGCAATCAGCTTGGGTGAAATGGCTACATCTTGGAGAATTTTGCAACAACACCACGCACCACATGTCCATTGGGATGTCTCCTTTCAAAGCACTCTATGGGTATAAGGCCACTTCTTTCACGAATCTAATTCTTGCAGACAGTAGAGTTCTGAGTGCTAGAGACATGGTGCAGCAAAATGTGGACATCATGAACTCCTTGAAGGAAAATCTGCAGCGTGCCCAGAATCAACAAAAACTATATGCGGATCAGCATAGGACCGAGAGGGTTTTTGAGGTGAACGACATGGTGTAATTAAGATTGTAGCAATACAGACAGTCATCTCTCAAGGGCAACAGGGCAGAGAAGTTGAAACCAAGATTCTACGGTCCATTCAAGATCACAAGGAAGATTGGAGAGGTTGCATATGAGCTTGAGTTGCCTCCGGGGAGCAGAATTCATAATATTTTCCATGTATCATGCTTGAAGAGGGCATTGGGACAGCAAATCACCCCCTGGATGGAGTTGCCACCCCTTGATGATGAAGGCAAACTAATTCTCAAGCCTAAGACAGTGTTGGATGTGAGAGAGAAGCGATTGAGGGACAAGGTCATTCTGGAGTATTTCGTGAAATGGAAAAATCTGCCTACTGAAGATGCTACTTGGGAGGGAGTGGAGATTTTCAAGCCTCCTAACCTGAAGTTGCTTGAGGACAAGCAACAATCTAGAGGTGGGGACTGTAATGTCCCAAATTAAGGTGGCCGACCTGAATTGTGCAAGTGTTTCTTAACACTGAATTTAATAAATAAATAATAATATTATAAATTTTGGCCAACTATTCCTAGTTGGCGCCTAGTTAGGATTTAAATTTAAAATCTTTTATTTGTGGTTTGAGCCAACTACATTTGTAGTGGATTATTCGATTAGTATATAGTGTGATTCAATCCTATCATTTGGGCATCACAAGAATTGGATTTGAATCTGTTTGAGTTTCAGAGCGTAGCTGCTTAGCTCATTCGCTCAGGTGTGTAGTCTCCCTAAGTAATTTTTCGTGTTGATGTTCATCCGTCCAGCATTCGGCTCATCCCGAAACATATTGTCATTGCAGGATCACAGGCAGAGTTGGGTGCGATTCACTCGCCGTCCAGGCAGAGCTTTCAACTCTGGCCGGTGACATCTAGGTCCTCCACAACTGTGCATTCAAGCAAGGCCAAGATCTAGTTCTTGGAGCATTCAGCCAGTGCGTCTCTTGCCGCGATCATCACACAGGACATTCTCTCTGCAAGAAACGACATCATCATAAGCAACACACTTCCCGAACGACCATTTCCAGAAGACCGGCGACATTGTCACGGAAGAACACTAAACGCCCCTCTAGAGCGACGCCACTTTGGTCGGAGCTCCCTATCACTAACTACACGAGTTGACTGTGTTAATGTTTTAATCAGATTTGTAACAAACAAAAACACAGAATAATAAACACAATAACACAACAGGATACCCTGGGAAAACCCTCCTTCTTCAGGGAGAAAAACCCAACAAATAATATCACTCATATTATTTAGAAATGAATTGCAATTCGCTTTTACAATAGGCCAACACAAGGCTGAAATTATTAGCACCACTCTTGATGCAAACAATCACACTCCTGAAAGATAATTCGATCTCCATGAATGATGATCTCAATCTGCAATAATGAATTATGTTGTAGATATTCGTATTCCCACTTGCTTGAAGATGAACTTCACTTGATGCTTGAGTGAATGGAATGAACTCATATATATACAATGTGGAGAAGAGGTCGCACCTCTTCATAAACAAGGTCGGCCACAAAAGAAATATAATTACAAATAAATGGTGCGAATTACAAGGAGGGTCGGCCCAATTAAAAATAATATAAGTTTCCAAGTGAAGCGCCTCTTCACTTTGATTAATGCAATAAATGAATAGTCGTTAGGCTATATGAAATTTATTGTTCACAAACATGGCGGAAGTATGTAGCCCGCAGCTACAACATCAACACTCCCTCTTAGCTAGGGAGGAATACTTCCGATACACAAAGTCATGGACTTTCTCAACATGACACCCACAATGGCTACACCCATATGTGGAAGGAACATATCACCTCAATGTGATATCAACCATCATGGCTACTCCCATGTATGGCAAAGCATATGTGCACAAGTGCTCATCACGGAATCACTCAACACGATGTCGTCACCTCACCATGACGTCCACCATGGCTACTCCCAGAGGGTGGATAAACACAAGTGATGTTGTCATGGATTCACTCAACATGACATCCACCATGGCTACTCCCAGAAGGTGGAACAAGGGCTTTCACCTCAAATTTCTCTCACAGAGAAAAATGCATTAACAAGGGCTTGCACCTCAAATCTCTCTCACAGAGAGAAATGCATTAACAAGGGGTTGCACCTCAAATCTCTCTCACAGAGAGAAATGCATTAAAGCAAATCACAGAAGATCACTGAAGCTGAGTCTCCCTCTTAGCTAGGGCTTCATTCTCCACAACTCCAAGCTTGTCTCGAAAGTACACAAACTTTACTCTGGAGAGAGGCTTGATGAGAATATCGGCCATCTACTCATCAGTGCTAATGTACCTCATACTTCTCCGTCTCAGAGAGATATACAGTACAACAAGTCTTCATGATGATGTAACACCCTCTGAAGCTCCAAGTACTTACATCAACCTTTTGACCTCCTTGTCCAAGATTGCCTGCAATGCTTGCCTTAGAGATGTGGTTTCCAGCGCATACTTCTGGTACTGTAGAGAGTTCAAGACTGTCCTCCTCGACCTCATCCCAGATCGCTCTATTCTGAATAGGTTTGCGGAGCTACCAATATCAAATCCATATGACTGTCTTGTGCAATTCTGATCACAACTGTTGAAGAGGTCTTTCAAGGATTTAGCACTTGGCCTTGCAACACTGCAATCTTCACTTCTTCTTGGTGAGACATAGAACTCCCTCTTGATCCCTGGCTCAGAGATTGCAAAGAAGTCTTCTAGAAGTGAACTCCCCTCCATTGACTGATCTCAGAACCTTTACCCTAATCCAAGACATGCTCTCAACTCGAGCCTTGAATCCTCGAGATTTGACTCCCTCTGAATGTCATTTCCTCCTCTTCGAAGTAATTGAACACAATGACAATCAGTAGTGGTTCTTTGAGTATCTTCATCTTTCTCAATCTTCTTGTTGATGCAAACTCTCCATCCACGATAGACCCGGCCTTGTGCCTTCGAGAGATGTCTATAGTTATGTGTCACCAACTCAGCTTTATGGCAGCACGTTGTGTCTCTATTCTTCAGCCTGTGTTGCTTCCTCACAGGATGCCTCAAGCTCTTCCTCCCTTGAATTCCTTAAGAACCTCAGATGATTAATTTATCATTCAATTGCTTCTCGATCCATCCTGCATTTTTAAGGATTAATAATAGTTTATATATAAAAAATCAAACTACAAGTGAAGTATGTAGCAAATATCAAAAGATCAAATTAAAGAGATAATAGGACTTATCTTTATTGATTCTGATATATCTTCCATCTTTACTGTTCTCGGAGGTGCTAATCTCAGCACAACAAAAGACAATCTGCTTAACTTCAGATTTCCCAGATACATTACGCAACTAGCATATAGGACCAGACCTCTCAAGGAATCAAGTCTCTATCTCAGTCCATGCACATGGAGAATGGAATCGATGTGACCAACTAATCACAATCGAGATTGTAGTTCTCCTTTCATTTTTGAGTCACACTCAGAAATTCTTCACAACTAGCATGAAACAACTCAAAATGAGTGAATGGTATCACCAAGGGATTTTATGTCAGCGGTCACCATTAAAAAAGAAACCACGACCTCAGCTAATCACACAATTCAAATAATCGATGTCATATTAGCAAACTGAATTTTAGCCCAGAAAGGTGATTTCAAAGATACCAACAAAGAATACTTATCTCTTTAAAGATTCTAATAAATGCTAATATGATTTGATGCTCTTGTGCTTAGAATAGTCCACAACCTTCCTTCTACAGGTTCACAACTTGATCACAGGCCTATGTCTCAGAATTTGTGGTGGTGGCTAGTTAAATTTGAATATGGTCTTTGACCATTCAAATTTATCAAAGCACTCCTTTTCCAACTGCAACCCACCTAGAATTGCTACACAGGTGCAACAACCTCTATGATGTTTGGATGAAGAAACAACAAGGATGAACCCCAGCGCATCCTACAATGATGGATCTCACGATGGCAACAGAAACAACACTTCCAACAACAGAGTATGTCCAAATGTGATGCCAACTTTAATGAACATTACTTCCGGAAGGCACAGGCCCGATATTGGGACTCTTCCCATCACTTTTATTGTTGGATGAATCCATGCACCAAGAGATATCTCCATCAATCAAGCATAAGTGATTCTCACGGCACCACAAATAATGTGATTTCACAACTCCTGAAAAACATTGCTGGAGTGAACCCGATATCGACACATGATAGGCTGCTTATAAAGAAACTCACACTCCCATCACACAAAGACCTTAAAAATAGCTATATCTAGAGGAATGTAAGAGGTATGTGTTGGAATGCAATTTGTATGCTCAAGTAGAAAAAAAACATTGTGCCAAGATTTCCCGTGTGTCTCGCTCCAGGCATCCAAAACTTCGGAAGTCACAAATTTTCAGCTATTATCACTTTCCCAAGCCTACAGCAGATACTCGACGGGAAACATGCCTCGCTAATAACCATCAGGGACACGTTAGTACTCTGACAGACTTGCGGGATCCCATTCTACCATAAGATCACCGTAAATTCAGGTTTCGGCCTCCAAATAGCTTCGACGTTTCACAAAGAAGTTGCGAACGAGTTTTCCATTCGTAATGATTCTCGATAAAACTTACTACCCAGTCAAACACTACATCCGACACCACTCTTCGCAGTTTCATATGCAGCACCCATATAGGAGAGCACAAAAGTTGTTGCAGTGCCAATGAAGTCAAAGAATGGAGTTGTCTCATCGCCGTTTGAGAATATCAGCTTGAAGTCGATCCTGCCAAAGAAAGATCAATTATACAATCCTTCTGAAGATCGGATCATCTGCCATTGTCCACGAATCCTTGCTTTTCGTCTTTTGACTTCACATAACAAGCCGACTGTCATGTCCGATCTGTCACTTCCAATAACAATCGCGGACTTGACGACATTCGCAATATCAGTTAGAAACATAAATGAATTTCAATATCCAATGCTCAGGTATTCAATCCTGAAGGACTCCACATAACATGAAAAAGAAAGTCCTAATATACACATCGCCTTGGACTCTGTATATGCTCGATATCGAGTAATCGCTTCTACAGTGAATATATGTATAATCCCGATAATTGTTAAAATACGGAGTGCATTGGATATGCAAAGATGAACCTGGGACAGCAATCACTTGAGCCTGTGATTCTGCTAGAAGCAGGAATTTTGAACTTCTCGTCACCTTATATCCTTCCCGACTCTCCCAAAGTGGAAGACTTGATAGCCTTTTACGGGCTTGACTCAATTATTCCTTTCCTTACAATTGATGGCGTATCACAGCCAAGCCCGAGAAGGATATAATTGATGATCTTTAGGCAATATCGCATCCTTCAGATAAACGCCATGCTACTGCTTAGCCAAATCTGATCAAGTTTCTTGAACCCGCTCTAATACCATGTTAATGTTTTAATCAGATTTGTAACAAACAGAAACACAGAATAATAAACACAATAACACAACAGGATACCCTGGGAAAACCCTCCTTGAGGGAGAAAAACCCAACAAATAATATCACTTATATTGTTTAGAGATGAATTGCAATTCGCTTTTACAATAGGCCAACACAAGGCCGAAATTATTAGCACCACTCTTGATGCAAACAATCGCACTCCTGAAAGATAAATTCGATCTCCATGAATGATGATCTCAATCTGCAATAATGAATTTTGTTGTAGATATTCGTATTCGCACTTGCTTGAAGATGAACTTCACTTGATGCTTGAGTGAATGGAATGAACTCATATATATACAATTTGGAGAAGAGGTCAAACCTCTTCATAAACAAGGTCGGCCACAAAAGAAACATAATTACAAATAAATGGTGCGAATTACAAGGAGGGTCAGCCCAATTAAAAATAATATAAGTTTCCAAGTGAAGCGACTCTTCACTTTGATTAATGCAATAAATGAATAGCCGTTAGGCTATATGAAATTTATTGTTCACAAACATGGCGGAAGTATGTAGCCCGCAGCTACAACATCAACAGACTGGGCATCGGGTCACCAAAGCATGCGAGTCATGAACATCTCCAGGACAGTGTGAACTTGAGTTTCCTCAAAGTGCTACTCAATGTGCAGTCCAGTTCGTTGAGTTGTCAGAGCTACAGACTATGCAATGTAAATCAATTATGATCCTGAGTTGAAAATACGAATATTGTTGTTTGAAACCTGTTGTGCGATTTATTTCATTTTGATCTGGTTAGTGGCAGTGTTATTGTAATTTCGGGTATGTGCTTTATTTGCAATTGTAAGTGATTAGATTTTCACAATAGCATCGAAGTTGTGCAGCTTTAGTTTTCTTTTGGTTCTGCCATAGAATATTACATAGATCCTCTATTTTTCCACTTCGTGTAACCTAAAATAGGGGAAAAAATACTTGCATCTTGAGCCCATGCATTATGTATATGCACTAAATTATAAATTTTAGACCATAAATATCATTTCTTGCAATGTCACACTAAGTTCTCACAGAATGAGTGACAATGGGGGTATTGGGAATCCAAACATTGCAATTGAATCTAAGAATCAAAGTATAAATGCAAGGGAGATGACTAGTTCTATTGGGAGTGTTCATTTTAATTGCCCTTCCAAATTTTTGAAGAACTTTGCCAAGAGTCTCTTTGATAACGAGACCCATTTAGAAAAATTTGCTACCAAAATAGAAGCAAAGAAATCTAGCACATCAAGGGGCAGCTCTAGGCTATGGAAATGTCATTTTTATGGCCTTAAATTCCAAGGCAATATTACTAGAGTTAATGCACATCTCCTTCACATCTTAGGAAAAAGTGTCGAGGTATGTGACCAAATGTCACTTAAACAAATGGCAAAGATAAATAAATTGCTTGGTACTAGTGAAGACACACCACTTGCTACTATGCTAGTGAAGGGTACTAGCACTTTCCAAGAGCCATGATTTCATGTTTTTCTGTCTAGTGCAACAAAGCCTAAGGAGAAACATAGGGTGACAAGTTCTCTTCTTCTCCCAACCGGATGGCAAAGTTGTCTAATATTCAAATGAAATATGAGAGACATAACGCCATTGGAAAAATATTTTTTGCCAATAGCATTCCATTCCGTGTTTGCTCACTCACCTTATTATAAGAATGTTGTGGCTAAGATTATAATAGCAAGGCCTTCATATCTGTCGCTAGGGAGACAAAAATGATAACCACAATCTTGGATAAGAACCATTCCATGATTAACATTCTTATGGAGAAAATAAACGCTACATGTGTCACAAGCAGACGTAGCATTGTCATGGATGGGCATATAGACATTAGGCATTTGTAATGTCCCCATTTTAGCCATATGCTCTTTTGTGACTGATAGCCTATTTCCGAAAGCCTATGGGCTAGTCAGCAGTGAAATTAGGGTTTCCTATTTTGTAGGAGGTTTCTGATGCATTTTTGAAGGTTTGCATGTGAGAGTTTATGATGCATATCTGGTGGAACTTTCTAGGTTTTTGGAGAGCTTCGGAATGGTGTAACATGCATCTCCATCTGACAACCTTTCCCAGCACTTGCTATTTTTAGCTTGCACATTGGAGTTTCAAGATTTGGATTGCGGATTCTTTATGGGTTTTTAGAGAACTTCGCAGTGATATGACATGCAACTGAATTGGGTAACTTTTCAAAATTTACTATTTTTAGTAAGTTCTATTTTTAGCAGTGTGTCGGTTGGCAACAACACAGTGAGTTTTCTACTTCAAGTAGGGCAGTTGAGTATTTTTGGATTTGGCTTTTGAGGTGCAATTTTGGAGAAATAAGTTATTTTAAGTCATTAATGTTATATTTCATGTTTGGCCCCTTGGCCTAGTGATCGATGACTTAATGTTGTTTTAATGTGGCTCTCAAGGGTGGACGCATCATTGAGGTATTATTTTACTATTTCAAAAGTTTATTATTTCCCTTGAGGCTTTGGACGCCAAAATGAAGGAGACGATGATTTAAAAATTAAATTATTTCCAAGAAGTGTGGAGGTGTCCCTTCTGGTGGAAGCTGAAGAGTCACCTCAAACTCTTAATGCAGGCCTTTGCTCATTCATTCTTCATCCATTGTTTATTACATCGGATTGCTGCCGGAATGGCTTCAGGTTCATGGCTTCGAGGAATACATACCTCCTAGCAAGATTCAAGTATCCAATTTCATGTTTGAAAGATAACACCTAGTTGGAATTGAGACTACTTCTCACACAGACAAGCAGATTCAGCTTCACAATTGGAGTTTTGATGTTCTTATCAGTTTTGTGTTTGTTGGTTTTTACTTGGCTGAAGAAGATTTCCAAATGCAGATCATAGTATGAATTTTATTTCATTGTGGGTGTTTGTCTAATCAATTTCTATGCTAGTGGTGCCCCTTTTGGTGCAATCTCAGATTTTATTTTGGAGTCTACAATTTTTAAGAGAGGTCGCCCTCCTTCTAGGGCCGTACCATTCCCTCTTGGTGTTCATTGGAATTCATGCCCTCCTTTGGTGTTTGTTTTTGGTATTGCAAATCCTTTGTTGGTCGCCTTGTCATTAGGAAGTTGTGGCTTCAATTGGGAGTGCTTTATAGGAGTTTTGAGAGAGAAATAAGCATTTTGGTGGTGTATATGCTTGCTGGTCTGAACTTTAATTTGCTGGTTTTCATATCAGACCTTTATATTTTTGTTCTATGCTCTATTTCCTTGATGTTCCAATTCATATTTGTGAGCAGAAGTATAGTGTACTCATTGCAGCTGTTTTGGAGCAGATTTCTATTGAAAATCATTGTAATAGACTCATTGTAATTGCTGGTTTCAGTAGTACTCAACCAGCCTCTTTATATTTCAATTGTATCTTCTTATTTCACCCACTGAATAAGTGGAGAATTCCCACTGCTTAAGTGGATGCCTGCTGAAAAGCGGATGCCTGTTGTTAGTAGATGATTTGCTCTTTCATTGTAATAATTTCCCCCTACTGAATAAGTGGTAGTGTGGAATTTTCTATGGTCAGATCACTGCCTGCTCTTTCATTTCCAGCATTGTAATTCAGTTCAATTATTACTAACGATCCCATCACCATATGCTATCACCTCGCTTGCAATAGGACCTTGGTGAACATTCTTGGTGAGGGTTACTTTCAAGCTGATTATCTTTTGGGAGCTAACACTAATCATTGATGTTGTGTTGGATTTGTTGTCAAAAAATCGAGGAAAAAACTAAGTGGCATATTTCAGCATCATCCACTCATCAATATCATGGTGACACATACAAAGGACCCTTACTTCCTTAAGGTTGTTGATTGTTCAAGGCACCGCAAGAATGTGAGTTATTAATTTCAAATCCTTACACATGTTATTAAGGAGGTTGGTTTTGAGAATGTGTAGTTCGATAGATGTAGCCTATGGATGCAAAGTACTGGAGAAGTTGGTTGGGAGTTGAGACAGCCTACAAACATATATGGTTGGCTCCCTATCATGTGCATGCTATGAATAATGCACTCAAGGACATCAAGAAAATAGATTGGATCAAACATATGGCTCTTGATGTGAGAGATGTGCAAACATTTTTCTACAACCATCACACATCACATGCACTATTATGGACCTTCTCTAAGAAGGAATTTCTAAAACTTATAGTGATTAGATAAGCATCATATTTCATTCTCTTGGAGAGAATACCTGAATTGCAAAAGGCATTGCAACTAATTGTCATGACACAAGAGTGGAATCGATGGCCTAATTGTAAGTCAAAGCAACGAAGGAGGGTGAAGAAGCGGTGAAAAGCAAAATCTTTTGGGTTAATTTCAAATAGATTGTCTCAATTGTATCTCCAATTTTCACTATCATTGAATCTGGAGACGCTAATGCTCCAAACCTTGGACAAGTGTTTGAGTGGATTTGTAATGCGTTGGGCTATGTTTACTTGATTTTATACAATTGTTTGATGGAAATTTATATTCACAGTTTAAGTGTTTAGAAGAAATTGCAAGATTTGAACAACTGAAATAATAATACAAATTTGCTAAACTCACTTAAACTATCATAAACTTGCACATGAATAAGATAAATACATTCATTTAGAGAAAGCAGATAGTGCTTTGACCTTAAGGTAATCAGGTTATACATGGAGCTCTTGCCAATTTTCTGATTCCCTTCATTGTTCACTCAGAATTCTACTATCACTATTGTTACAAAACTTCAAACCAACAATGGAGAGCCCTGCAGATTCCTTATATCTTCTTCACGTCTCTATGTAGAGGAATGGCATTACCATTTATAACCTAAGATGCTTGGAAGATTTACTTATACTACTATTCCTATTGAGGCATCCAATCATATATTCATCTAATGGTTCAACAATGCAATATCTTCCTCCAACATCAACATTACAAAATGAACAGCTTTAAATCCCTTCCTCATTTGCCACGACCCATCGGTAACTGGTCTCATGTTGACTTTGCAAGTATTTTAATGATATTATGACCCCAAAGTAGGGCATTGGCATCAGAAACAAGGGTGCAACCAGTTTTATGACCTCTCAAATGCTTGTGCAGCCTACAAGCTATTTCACACCTTCCTTTAGGCAACCCAACCCTATTTTCGTTGATTTCTTCTGCACCCAAAATGTTAATGAGGGTTGGTGTCCATGCAAAAAACTTTTACAACCACTATGTTCACAAAAAGGGTCGACTGAGAATTCCACCACCTTCTTCCAATTTG